>JAOPJK010000074.1:6384987-6395093 GCA_027123565.1 Phycis chesteri
TGTTTCACCTTCTTATGACAAATGTACTCTTTGTAAGTAGCTTTGGATAAAAGCGTCTGCTAAATGCCCTAAATGTAAATGTAAATGTACCACAGCGGTTTAACACTATCACTAGAATGAATTAAAGAGAGTGCTGTACAATGACATTATTGAACTGAATATATCCTTTACTTGAGTGTGCTGCAACTGGGTACGACAATGAATGTCTATGGGAGAAGGTGGCACACTGGCCAACTGCCTGACCACCCCGTCCATTTCATTGCTAGATGGGACGGAAACTTGGCGGACATCAGCAGGCAATGCTCCAACATTATTCTGAAAATATGGAAACCAAACACAATTTCAATGCAATACACAACAATTGTCCTGTTGTATTGTCACTTATTTAAAACAGATCCATCTTGTCAGATAATGTAAATTAAATTGCTCACCTTTACGGGCGTGCTATGCCAAGCCTCAAAAGGTGAGGTGTCTAAATCAAATGCAAGAAAATCATATTAGCAGTAGATATTGTTTTTATGCATATTTAACCATTAAATACACACACACACACACGTACAGACAACTGTACATAGTTGTACATAACTGTTTATATATAGCCGTTTGGTATATAATTTGTGAAAATCTACAGTAATGTCGATTAATGTAGATGTAGCTTGTACATGTACATAAAATAAAATCTTCAAGAATACGAGTTTACCATATGACCAGGGTGAGGTTGTCGATGACTTCCCATGAGGTCCATCTCGTCTTCCCTTGTCCATCGCAGGTCACTTGACCGACTGAAGTTTGGCTGAACTGTTGTCGTTCATTTCACAGTATCGTTGCATTTCGAGGCGGTTAGCTTAGATAATACATACACCAAAATTTGGGACTAACTTTCTGACAAAGGATCTGTCATAGGTAACCGGTTAGGTAGTTTGAATTTGTTGTTGGCTGGTAAGACTACTACTACGTCGGTATCCTTGGTGCTGTTGCATTCTACCAACGGACCAGAAGACAACAACGTTTTTAGAGACTCCCAAAAACGTGAAATAAACTGCACAAAGACAAAATGAAAAAAAAAAAAAAAAGATTTGCACAAGTCACACAGTCAAGATTTGGAGAAACTTTGTGTTGCTCTACTTTGATTGGCCATTCAAAAGCCGCGTCATGTTCGACGTCACACAAACGTTTCCGGCTTACATGAAAAAGTACCATTGGAATAATATATATAACAACATATATTATATGTTGTTCCCGTAAACGTTATTACACCAACTGCACTACATTTTTTTCCTTACTAATGTGAAATATATTCATACATATTATTATACATACACTTTTCTTTTGTATGGGAACTTTCCAAAACTGATATTCGATTTGATTTATTTTGGTGATAGAACGACAGCTAAAGTACATTCGTATCTGACATAAAATAAAAATAAAAAACCCTGACATAAAATACCCTTTAAGAAAATCTGTACTTTTTATGTGACATTTATAAACTGTGAAATCATTCTTGTAAATGTTTGTGATTTACGCTCCAAAGACCTAGGTGGCGCTAACGAACTAGGTGTGACCCCACATTACATACAAAACCCGAGTAGAAGAGCTGAAGCTTGAAGAGGCGTGCTCTATGTAACACAACTGAACTCTGTAATCTCAATAATTTCCTCAAGTTTAATTAACTTTAATTATGCGATCTACGTTATTGAAAAGAAGACATTAATAGTGTGTTTTGAAGGGTACGTTTCCTCATCATTTCATCCATTCCGTTTATTTAAAGGTCAGTTTATTGGGCTCAACGTTAGCAAGCCTCTTGGTTGCTAGCGTCGCCACATCAGTTACCTCGGTAGGTGACAGCTTGGTAAGTTGAGGCTAGGCGTTGAATGAAACGATTACAAGTAGAGCCTACAGTTTCTCATTCGCTCACACTGTGGTGTGGTGCCCGCACTGGGGGACGCAATATGTTAAGCCGTTATCTATAGAAGTAACACCATTTAGCTTAAACTGGCGACCCAAGTGCTCCATTTATAAGTGCCGCATGTGTTAGCAAGCTAACGTCAGCTTATTATAGACGTATTCTATTTCTGCGGGACGATACTAGTAACCAAGCCCTTCCTAAGGTTCATGATATTGGTTAAACATTTTTATTTGAAATAATTATGTGGGAGCATGTTGGCGTCCTGTCGTGTGGGATGTACGGGTGTCATGTGAAGCTATTGTATGTGACAATGGTGATATGCAGTTGCATCATTGGAGTCTACTGAATAAATCTATTCATTCATTTTGGGGGCAGCGTTATAGACATTATTGGCATAAAGTTCTATACCAAATGTATACTTGCCCCCGATATCATTCTTTTTTTTATGTTATCATCCTGTAGTCAAAAGCCTTCATCAATAAGTGATTTTGAACCTTTAATTTTGTTTCTAGAATATTTGTAATGGCTACTACTGAAAACATGGAATCCAGTTCACCAGAGTACAAAGGGGACCATGGTACAGCTGATTCGGATTCAAAGTATCCACATAAAGTCCTTTATTGTGGAGGTAATAATAGATCATTTATGAATTGTGTAATTGATACATTTATATGCACTGTGAATAAATGCCTTTTGATTTGTTCTGTAAATGCGTTCCATTAATGTTCCATATGTTTTCTTCTTTCCATATGTTTTAGTGTGCTCTTTGCCTACAGAGGTAAATATACAAATATTGATCATGTAGTTTCTCATCACACCATTGCTATTAGCTGTAACCTAATGGTATATTTCATATACATAATAGTAGTATTACCATATTGAATAGTATTGTGTAATGTGATGTGATGTTACCCTTGTGTTTGCAGTACTGTGAGTACATGCCAGAGCCAGCCAAATGCAGGCACTGGCTCGAGAAGAACTTTCCAGATATCTTTGCTAGGGTGACTCTAGGTGAGTAGCGGCCATATATTATGCAATAATATATGGGACACATCATATGCAAAAATACATTTTGTTTCCCTGTCAGACCTGCCAGGCATGGCCGTTTCTTTCAAACTATTTTAAACAATCCAGTCTAGAGGTCCACCAAACGCCTATCCTGATTTGGATGGCTATTCCTACACATGAATAATCTATGTCCTAGTTAGGTTGGCCTCATAAAATAACAGGCGACATTCATTCATTTGATGTAGTGGTTGGCATAGACAATCAGACAGGGAACTCCTTCATGTGTTTTTTGCTAGCGGCAATGCCTTCTACAAATGGAACTACCTAGATTATGTAATTTATAGATAGATCCTGGTGTTTAAATATAATCCATATCCACCTGACCTCTTCTCCATGTCCTGAACATATACCATAGCAACCAAATAAATGTAGAAATAATAAATTGACTCACTATATAGCATCCCCTAGTGGCGGAGATGGGAATGAAGTGAACTATGACATGCAAAATCACATCTGTCTATCGCGGTGGTCGATCATTTTATCTGTGGCATAGATTACCCCTTTTTTTTAAACTAATGTCCTATTGACACATTGTATGATATCACACATTTTAACAGATTAGTTTTTAAACCACTAATGGCAAGCCAATAATATCCAGCTTAATCACCAAATACCAAGTGTCCACTAGGTGAGCGTATTTTACAAAGGCAGTAGCATGCTGAGGCGTTCTAATTGATCCTTGTGTGTCTACCATCAACCCTCTTGTCCTGTGTCGCAGGCCTCCAAGGGAACATACCAAAGCCGGAGGTCGTGACCGGAGAGGATCCCCCGGCAGTGGAAGAGGAGGAGAAGAAGAAACAGAAGAGAGGTTCGTACGATAAATCAATTAAGAGACTTTTTTTCAACTACTAGGGACTTGGTGGTCCTGTAGTGGCTAGGGTGTTCGACTCCCCGTCGGTAGGCACTGGGGTTGATCCCCGATGGTCACAGTCTACCTGTAGGCATCGTTAATTAATGACATGCATCTGAATTCACCGCCAGTTGCTTGGGATAAAAGGGTCTGCTAAAGGACAGGAGAAATGGCGAATATCATATAACATCTGAATTAGTTCAGAGGTGCTAGCAAGATGATCATTTGTGTGAAGATCATCGTGTTGAAATGAGGAGCTTGAGAACGTCCTCTGTCCTGTTCTCTTGTCCAGGCGGAAGAGGCCAGATCAAACAGAAAAAGAAAACCGTCCCACAGAAAGTCACAATAGCAAAGATCCCGCGGGCCAAGAAGAAATACGTCACAAGAGTGTGTGGCCTGGCAACGTTCGGTAAGGAGAGCCCATCCGAAGAGTCCAATACAGACGGCTGCTTTCAGTCCACTTTCAATTGGTTCAATTCAATTGGTTCTGTCGGCTCTCCATGTAACTCTCTGGGTTCTTCTGGTCCAGACATCGAGCTGAAAGACGCCCAGCGGTTCTTCGCCCAGAAGTTCTCCTGCGGAGCCTCGGTGACAGCGGAGGATGAGATCATTATTCAGGGAGACTTTACAGATGACATCATTGACGTCATTCAGGACAAGTGGCCAGAGGTGAGTGGTGGTGCACTTGCCTTCTTGTATGTCAGGGAAATTAATCAGAATTCAAAAGTCTAATGATTATTTTGGAGCCATATTTAATCAGCAATTATAAAGGGGCCGATTTGAGCTGAGGAAATAAAGTGCAATCGTTTTTCAAATCTTAAAAGTTTTGCCCAAAGAAATGCGAGCAAATATGTTTGCTACAGATGGAAAATCTGAAAGGGGGGTTTCTTTTGGCCAGATGTCTTCATTGATGCTTGTTGGTTTGTGGTCTTTAGAAACACGGGACACCAACAAAATACACAATCTTCTCTCTTCTCTCTTTAGGTGGACGATGACAGCATCGATGATTTGGGAGAAGTCAAGAAGTGAAGACCTAATATGCACTTTTACTGATTATGGATGTGACATGTAACAGCAAAACCTTGGCCAAATGTACACGTTAACATTAAAAAAAAAGAATCATTTTATATCTATTTTATTTACTGTATATAAATACTGTGGACAGGGCCACTGACTTGGCATTTTTAGTTATTGATAGCTGCTTTCTCATTTGCCAAAAGCTGTGGTATGATGTGAATCCCTACGCATTTCTCTCAACACAAATCTAGGCTAATAAATTTCAGTCTCATTCACCTGGTCACTACTTATTATTTGTACATGTTTTTTTAAATCAATCCCTCAACACCTTTTTTCAAGAAGGTTTAAGCGGTCAGGTTTAGATTTTTAGATCCTGGTTATCAGCTATGCTTGTCGGTAACTAAGCACAAGCTGGTTGTTTTTCAGGGACTTTGCATCTGGTTGAGTCCCCTGGAGTGTGCGTCTTCCGAATCATAATAGTTTTATAATGATGGCCACATCCCTAGACGGAAACAGTTTGCACTTGTATCCGTATTCCCTTGTGCAAAGATCACCTCCCTCGAGATAGCGTTTTAGTGCATAAATACTGCTCTCGTTTGTGTGCCAACCATATACTTTTACATGTTATCAGGTTAGTTTGCGTGAACGCACAGGCACACCCACACAGACACAGAGCTGACCCCTCTCGCTACAGCCATCGATCTACCCATCTCTGTTGACACTGGTAAGGGCAGCATACGGTCAGAATCGACCTGCCGGGCTGCGGCGATGTCTCAAACGTTCAACCTCACCCCGGCGGAAGTCTGCTGCGCCTTCGAGTCCCCCATCCTGGATCAGCTCTTGCCTCCCATCCTCGTGCTGGAGTTCATCTTTGGGCTGCTGGGGAACATCGTGGCGCTGTGGATGTTTGTCTTTCACATGGACAACTGGAAGCCCAACTCGGTGTACCTGACCCACCTGGCCGTGGCGGACTCCATCGTGCTGTTCTGCCTGCCCTTCCGGGCCGACTACTACCGCAGGGGTAAGGACTGGCTGTATGGCGACATCCCCTGTCGAATCCTGCTGTTCCTGCTGGCGGCCAACCGCGCCGCGGGGATCTTCTTCCTCACGGCGGTGGCCGTGGACCGGTACCTGAAGATCGTCCACCCTCTGCACCCCATCAACCGCATGGGGCTGGCCTACGCGCTCTCGGTGTCCCTGGCCCTGTGGGGGCTGATCATCCTCGCCACGGGCTACCTGCTGTCCGACCAGCACTTCTTCTACCGCAACAACCGCACGCAGTGCGAGAGCTTCAACATCTGCATGGGCTACAGCCCCCTGTCCACCTGGCACAACGCCTTCTACGTGATCCAGTTCTTCCTGCCCACGTCCATCGTGGCCTTCTGCACGATCCGCATCCTGTGGCAGCTGAGGAGCAAGACCATCGACAGCAGGGGGAAGATAAAGCGGGCCGTGCAGTTCGTGCTGGCCGTGGCGCTGATCTTCGTCACCTGCTTCTTCCCCAGCACCATATCCCGCGTCGCCGTGTGGATCCTCAAGACCTGGTACAGCGAGTGCAGTCACTTCAGGGAGGCGAACCTGGCGTTCTACACGTCCGTATGCTTCACCTACTTCAACAGCGTCCTCAACCCCCTGGTCTACTACTTCTCCAGTCCCTCGTTCAGCGGCATCTTCCAGAAGGTTATCAACAAGGTGCTGGGGAGGAAGGAAGAGGAAGAGCAAGTTGCGACGGTGGCTGCTGCAAAGATGTAGAGGCCGTTGTGGGATTTCTTCTTTACATGAACCCTGTCGTAACAAATGTTCGTGTATTCAGGGAATGGTGGGCTCTAGCTCATTTGGTTATCAAGAAAAATATTTGTGTTCAGTGAATGGAAATTAGGTAAATTATTGGAAATGTGCAACTTGACAAATGTGTCAATTGCTTTGACATAACTTGGGTATTTAGGTTGTGTATATTAGGCCTATAAATAAAGGCATACAGAATTCAGTGCTGTTTTGGCACATTTTTTCGAATGGTATATCTCACCAGAAAGGAAAATCATAAATTTCTATATAAATGTAGGGTACATAAGGTTATACAGTTATATTTATATTTTATTCTAGTTTATATTTTACACATTTTGTCGACATGTATGTTAAAGGAATGTGACCGCTATGTGTCACCTTGTGTATTTTTTATTTGGAATAAAGCATAATACTCAAGATTATGCAGGAGAGCTTTGAAGATGTTGTAGGAAAAGTGGGGAGAATTGAGGCCCAGTGACTTGTGAAGGCTATGGGCCTTATTTTCAATTCATACAAATAAAACGAAAAATGAAAGATCAGGCAATTTCCCTGTCATTCTATGGGAAGGCTATGTTTCAAGTTTCAATACAAGAAAAAGCCTGCTACTTTCATAAACTCATTTGAATTGAGCACGCGTTTGAGCATGCATTTTTGCATGCATAGCCGTAAACAAGAGTTTATTGGTAGTTGTTGCGGTTGTCTTGTTAGAGGACATTTGCATCAGTATGGGAGTGTTGACCTATAGCCAGCAAGAAGTTTTACAAAGTTCCAATATATTCTACTGCGAACTAATTGCACCCTAGGGGACAATTTGATACTACCTTTGAAAACAGCCCCTTTCTTGCAAAGTATAAAACAATATAGGTGAATACAAATTATGGATTAAATGAATTAAAGTGAATTAAAGATAAATACAAAATAATGAAAGAATATGACCATCTTTAAATAACTATTGACGGTTTTCTTTTTACTTTAAGGATGACCAATTATGTAAAATAATAAAGTAATGTTATGAAGCTGACGTCAGAGCCTCTGCTAATCGCGGACCCAGGAGAACTTCTGGTGGGGACACGACCCAGAGCTGTCTTGTTTTGTTACAGAGATATTCTATCGAAGAAAAATAATTCAAACGAGTGGACGAAGCTTTCAATAATATACAGTGGCCAAATAAAGTCTGATGTGTGGGACTAGGGCTCAGCACACCGGAACCAGCCGTCAGTGGGCGGATATCTGCGAGTGTGTTTAGCTACACAGCCGCAAGTGGGAGGGGCTTGTTCGTTCCCACATCTGATTTGTTAACCGTCTGCATCAAAATAGAAACCCAAACAACGTGAAGAGAATCGAGGCGTGGAAGAACCTAACTAAGGTAATTTACGTTGATTTGAAGTATGTGTAACCTTATGATCCAATATGAATGAACGAATAAAATTATATGAAATTGATGCAATGCAATTTCTCTCTGCAGATTTGCGTGCCACTTGGAGCCCAACATGGCAGAGAGCCGGCAGGTTAGTAGCCATAGCGAGCTTCATAAAACCATGTATGTGACATGCAACGGGAACACAGTTTAGCTAAGTCAATTAATCTAGAAATCCAAGACGGTTCATGCAACGTTACAATGCTGTGATTACGAGTTATTTTGATATTAGTATAAGCTTTAGGTTTGGGTTACAGTGAGTATGCACTTTATCTGTGTAGTTTAATGAATGAAAAGTTCACATTGTATCAAACCACTCTTATCCAATCTTAATCACCATTGGGACAACTCCCAATGGTCCCAATGGTGTTTCATTGGCTTTCTTGACTAACAGAAAGTGTGGTCCTAAACTGTTTCAACCTACCCATTTTGCCAAACCTATGGATAAGAAAATGGTCTTATAACTGGTTGGATAGCCATCCATTTGGACGAAAATTTTAGTTTTTCATTAATTATTGGTAGTGGACTCAGACTTCTGGACCTTACATATTGATTATAAAAATGTTTACTGTGTTGCCACAAGCTGTGCTATAAGGATCATTAATTTTCTACCGTTTCCGTAGGTTCATGACTCTGTGAGGCATTTGGACAATGCACTGGAGGTGTACCTCTGTAGGAAGTGCCCTAATTATCACTGCCCTCTTTGCCCCACTGAAAAAGTTAAATTCAAAGCTGCACACGAGGCAGTGGGACACCTCCAGAACCATTTAACATGGACAGTTGTTCATGGATGTAAGTAATTGCTGTTAAGTGCCAAGATGTTTTGTTTTTAGTTATCTTGTAACTGTGATTCATTATTACCTCTGCTGTATACACTTTTGGTGTAGCTCAAGACTTGGTTCTGTGCTTGTCTACATTGTTTGTTGTTGACTAATGACTTGGAAATTAAAGGTTTAGCAAAATATGTTAAAAGTAGCTCTAATGTTGTGATTTGTTTAGTTGTGGAAACCAATATGCTCTTTACTCGTTTCAGGTTTCAAAGTGTATAAATGTCACCTTGGCTGCCATGACAAACCCCATTATCACTGTCACAGTTGCCACAAATTCATTGTTAGAAGGTGCGACTACAGCAGTCACATTAAGAGGCATCCCAGCCCAGTCGCCAAGAGCCCCAGGACCCCAGAAGAGTGCTCTGTCTCAGCTGTTGTGCTCCCCGGTCCCCCAGTTGGACCCCCGGGTCCTTCGGTTGGACCCCCTGGTCCTCCGGTCAGACCCCCGGATCCTTCGGTCGGACCCCCGGACCCCCACCCCAGACCTGCTCGCTCTGGCCTGGTAACTGCCAGGGTGACATTTAAAGTGGAGCACCGCCCTAAATGTGATGTAAGGTTGTACGCCGAAAGCCAGCAAAATATCTACATTTTATTGACACTTGCCTATGAAACTTGCCTAATGTTCCACCAGTATAAGACCGTGTTATGCATATTCTAGGACACTTGTATTAGGACTCAGACTTTTGGGCCATACTGGAGGTTATTAAACTGTTTACTGGGTTGCCACAAGCTGTGCTGCATAAAAATCATTAATTTTCTGCCGTTTCCGTAGGTTCATGACTCTGTGAGGCATTTGGACGATGCACTGGAGGTGTACCTCTGTAAGAAGTGCCCTTATTATCACTGCCCTCTTTGCCCCACTGAAAAAGTAAAATTCAAAGCTGCACACGAGGCAGTGGGACACCTCCAGAACCATTTAACATGGACAGTTGTTCATGGGTGTAAGTTATTTTTCTTCTTGTAACTTTCATTGATGCCTCTCTGCTGTTTGAACAGAACAAGACTGTCATGAGTAGCTTGTGTATTGTAATTAGTTGAGTTGTGGAAACCAATGTGTGGTAATTGATGTTACTCCTTTACTCGTTTCAGGTTTCAAAGTGTATAAATGTCACCATAGCTGCCACAACAAACCCCACTATCACTGTCACAGTTGCCAGAAATGTATTGTGAGAAGGTGCGACTACACCAGTCACATTAAGAGGCATCCCAGCCCAGCCGCCAAGAGCCCCGGCT
>JAOPJK010000074.1:7976529-7989751 GCA_027123565.1 Phycis chesteri
CACACACACACACACACACACACACACACACACACACACACACACACACACACACACACACACATACACACACAACACAGACGCACACGTGCGTCCTGATCAGGGTATGATTGATGAGTATCTATGCTCCCCCCTACCCGGGATAACTACCTCATCATCAGCATCACACGCTGCCCACCTGATCAATCACTCTAATGCAGAGAGATCACCGCTGATTGCTAACACCTCCTCCACCACCACCACCACCACCACCTCCACCACCTCCACTACCACCTCTCTGCTGCAACCGCTAATGGCTACCCATTAGCGCCTCAGATCCGAGGAACTTCCTTCGCCGGATCAAACCGGCACGCAGCCTGGATCTCGGAAACCCGTCTTCCCAATATTGATTCTTTTTTTCCTGCCGTGGCTTCAATGAATTCCGTACTCTCTCTCTCTCTCTCTCTCTCTCGCTCTCTCTCTCTCTCGCTCTCTCTCTCCCGCCCTGCGTTGTACCAACTCAGTGACGGCGCTGATGAACTCCGCTCCCGTCTCCCGCCTGCGCAGCCCTCGCTCCCTTTGAAGGTATGGGGGGGGATGACTGACGGCGGGGAAAATAACGAGCGGACTTCAGTCGGCGCCGCGCGCATCGCGGCTGCCGGTACGCATGATGTTCCCTGCCACTCACGCTGATCCCACGCCACGATGAGGACGAGCACGCGCGTGGGGCGTGTGCGTGTGCGTGCACGCGCGCGCTTGTGTGTGTGTGTGTGTGTGGGTGTGTGTGCCTGTGTGTGTGCTGTTGTGCAGCACAGAATGTGAGAAACTATCCTCTTGTGTGTGCACTTGGGTTAATGGAGTCACTCGTTCCCCTGTTGGCGCTTCTCTGATGATGCATCCCCCCCCCCCCGCCTCCCCCGCCTCCCCCGCCTCCCCCGCCAGCCTTCTCCCCTGCACCCTCGCCTCCCTCACCCCTTCACCTCCCGCTGTGTTGTGCTTTGCTGCGGGATAAACATCAACACCATAATATCACACACTTGAAAATATCCATTCACGTATATAATATATATATATCTATATATCCAGTATATACAGATTCTTTTGCTGTATATTTCTGCATTCTGCACACACACACACATACACACACACACACACACGCACACACACGCTTATTTATCCGAGTGACTCACCAACCTGCCAGTCTTCCTTAGGGTCTCCAAGAGGATGACTCATTCCTCATCAAACTGTGGCCCTCCAGGAACGTCTGCACCACACTTCCATTCACACGCGCACAAATACGCACACACGCGCACAAACACACACACACGCGCACACGGCACACGCGCAGGCACACGCACTCACGCAAATGCGCGCGCGCGCACGCACACACACACACACACACACACACACACACACACACACACACACACGCACACAAACACTCTCGCTCTAACACAAAGGGTTCCCCTTTTCTGTATGCTTGTCAGGGATTTCTCAGAGTCTATGATTCACTGTCAGAGAGGGAAGCCTGCTGTAGATGTCTGAGTCTGAATGTGTGCGTATTTTACTTACTTAGCATTGCATGTAATGGGTGTGTAATCTGTTGCACATGCTGCGTGTGTGTGTGTGTGTGTGAGAGAGAGTGTGTGTGGATGCATGTTAATGTTTGTGTGTGTGTATGTGTGTGTGTGTGTGTGTGTGTGTGTGTGCGTGTGTGTGTGTGTGCGTGTGTGTGTGTGCGCACGCACAGTTGCACTTGGCGTGTATGTGCATAAATGGAATGATCACATGCTATGAGAGATGAGTCACTGGCATGCAAATGTGGTGTGTGTGTGTGTGTGTGTGTGTGTGTGTGTGTGTGTGTGTTTGGTTTGCACGCTCGTGTGTGTGAATGCGTGTGTGATTGTGTGTGCGTGCACCCTCGTGATTGTGTGTGTGCGTGTGTGTGTGTGTGTGTGGGTGTGTGTATGTGTGTGTGTATGTGTGTGTGTGTGTGTGTGTGTGTGCCGTTTGCATGTGTGTGCTCATGTGTGAGGTTTATGTGTGCGTGAGCACCAGGGACCTGGGAAATAGCTGGGAGCCGTAAGAAACAGGAATGTCAAACGCGACGAGAAGCCGAGAAAATGAGCGATATTCACACAGCAGTCCGCCGGGATCCACGGCATACCCTACACTGGTATTCCAGACCACGCCGGGATTCACACAAGACTCGTCTCGTTCTCGCTCTCGTGCTAAGTACTGAGGTTCGATTTTTTTTTCGCACTTGGCAGGCAAAATGGCCACGCCCCGGCCTGGCATCCCTGTGACCTCTAGACTTGGTAATCAGTGCCTTGAACTGCCTCGTTCATGCTTCATTAGGGGCTCTAATGCTGCCAAAGACAGGCTGAAGATGGAGCTGGAGGAGGAGAACAGACAGGAGTCTAGTCGTGTAGTGTAGTGTAGTTTAGTGTAGTGTAGCGTAGCTTAGCTCCTTCCCCGCCCCTCAAGTCAGGTCAAGGTCACGACTCCATCCCTGTCCCACAGCCCCCCCCCCCCCATCCTCCCAGTAAGCTATTTTTATCACTCAAGTACGCAGGCACATGCATACACACACAGCATGCACATACAGGTTTGTAATTCAAGATGGAATGGGATAAGGTCCCCAAAGTAATTGGTGATCAATAGCTAGCAGATGAAACGTGTGTGTGTGTGTGTGTGTTGTGTGTGTGTGTGTGTGTGTGTGTGTGTGTGTGTGTGTGTGTGTGTGTGTGTCCCATGGTGAATCAATCCACAACAATTCATTCTTCAACATGCACAAACTGTAACATACTATAGATCGCATATGATCGTAACATACTGGTGTCTCAAAAACAAAAAAAAGCACATCTTTCCAGAGCCCGTCATTCGGTTGGTAAAAAGGTTACATGACAGAGTCAAAAAAATGTAATCAGGAATGAAGAGAGGAATCCAACTCTTGGATCATAGCCAATGGCCACACTATGCCAAACACAACTCGGTTCAATTGTTTGTATAAGTTCATTGTGTTACACAATGTTATTCGGCGAACCTGTATGACCAGACAGCCAAAACATCAGTTCTTGACAAAATTATAGCTGGACTTATCTGTGTTTTCTGTTTGATTTACATAATTTTACGATTAAACTACCCCATATATAAAGAGTGCGCTCTCGCTCTCGCTCTCTCTCGCTCTCTCTCTCTCTCTCTCCATATATATTAAACACACATTGATGTTGTTTAGTCGGATTATCAAAATGATTTATTTCGTGTTATTGACACAGTCTTTCTGAATATATTAAAAGTTGGGACATCGTGTCCCCGTTGGCACAGCGTGCTGGACACGTTGGAGGAGGAACCCAAGTGAGCAGTTGACGGGTTACTTTTCCCGGGGAAGACTTACGAGCCAGAACGGATCATGGCGACCCTCAGCAGTCGTGGGCATCGACTCGGAAACTCAAACCAACAAAAGTCTTCTTTTACTTCTCCGGAGAAAGTACGGGAGCTTCTTAGTGAGGGCGTTTCTTCCACGGACCGGACATCTATAAATAGGTATCAATTCAAATTCGAGATCCGAAAGGAAAGAGCGCAGAAGTTGATGTTAGCTAGTTAGCCTGCTTACTGCTAAGTGTGCAGCCCGCTTCAGTGCAAGTGAATATAGCATTCCAGAGATGTATAGAGGCTCTATGACTCCTGTTCTCCTGTGGTCTGCATCGTTGTGAATCCTGGTTAGCTACAGTGTATGTTTGTTTAGGAATAGTGTTCGTATTAGTTCCACACACATGCAGATTAGACAAAGTGATCATGTTGACTCAAATGAATGTGCTAATTATGATATCGTATCAATTAGTTTTTATTTTATTTGACGTTTAGGATACAAATGCAGATCCCTTGATGACTAACGTTAATGCAGATCAATGATGTGTTTGGAAGAATGAATGTAGAATGGCTCTTTGAGTTAAATACCATTTCATATTCAGCGCCTATGTCAGATACTTTCATTGAATAAAAAAAGCATAACTGCTATTTTACAAAGCACAATGTCATTCTTGAGCCCACATGTACATGTATCAGATGTACATGTACCGAAAAATATTTACTTTGACAGTATTTTTTTGTCTAATCTCATGCTATAAGGTAGATGTAATAAGGATTGAACGCACTTTTTGGACGTTTGCTGTTTTATATTAATTCCAGCATACAAGGGAGCCTGACGTTTGTGGAACCCAGCATTACTCCAGCACCTTGTGTGGCAACCAACGAGGAAGCATTTCTCTCCCGAGTGGAGTCCTTCTCCATATCCTTCATGTGGTTTCACTTAATGGAGAATAAGCAATGGGCAATGCTTTCATTGCCAAATGTTTTCTCCTTATTATAGGATTTCTCATGTATTGTGCAAATTAAAGTAAGGTTTCCTTAGCCTGTGCACTGTTTGCGATGGGCAGGCAAACCACGTCTCCTCTCCCCTCTGAGGTGTGCTCGATATGGCTGGATCAACGTGAGCTGTGATATGCTTAAATGCTCCAGCTGCCAGGCCTTCCTATGTGCATCCTTGTCGCCAACTTTGGACTTAGAAAAATGTGAGTAAATAGGCCATGGCTAAACGTGACTCATCAAGCCAATTTAGAGCTGGGAAAAATGTTTGAGATGCACTGTCTTATCTTTTTTTTTTTTTTTTTCCAACAAAGATGAATCCCGCATTGCAGAGATCTCAAGGCAGTTGCAGACACAGCATGAAAAGTTCTGCCCTTGGCCAGACTTCCCAAGCCCTGGTAGGAGCCACTCTTGTCTGAGAATCACCCAAGGAGACTAGCGATTTATGTTGTAATTGACTAAAACAAACTGTTGTTGAGTGATTCTTGTTGTTGTTGTTGTTGAGCTGTGCAGTTCTATACCGTGGTTGGCTAGCTGCATGTTAAGGTTTCCCCTCATTCCAGAGCGGTTCTGGCTGCTCCCGGCGTCTGAGCCTACGGTGTTGCTCAGTGCCTTCCTGGCCCGCTTCCAGAGTGCCTGTCTCCTGGAGCAGCAGCTGCCGGCCATGAAACCAGAGCACCTTAAATCCATGGTGAGCGAGGCTCGCGGACCATTTCCATTACGCTTGGATTGATAACAATGAAGGAGATCTTTGTCCAAATGGGACAATTAGTCCTTTTTCACAGAGGCAGCCAACCGATTACTTGTGTTGTGAGTGACACCTGTGTCTACAGGTGTGTAGCCGTGTGTGATGATTCCCCTTCAACCACCTGCGTTGGCCACGTTTTTGAAGTTGGTTTCTCTCCTTGCAGTCGCTAACCGAGGACGTGATCAGCATCCTCTTGCACCTTATTGAGGAAGAGCAAAAGAAGCGGGGTGCGGCTCCCTCTTCCGACCCCCTGGCAATCCAGGTGGCTGCCTGTATTGTTTCCCTCTGTGGCTGGGCCGCCAGGTGAGTCCATTTGGGCCGTAGTGTCGTTCCCCCCCCCCCCCCTCTTGAGATCGTGCGAGACCTCGAGAATTCACCCGCCGCCATGTTTTCGACTGCCCACATCTCTCTCTCTTTCTCTCTCTCTCTCTCTCTCTCTTTCTCTTCACCTCCGCAGCCCAGTTGTGAACGCCATGAGTCTGCCCATCCTCACCTGCTCCATCTGCATGCGCAAAGTGGGCCTGTGGAACTTCCACCAGATGGAGGGAACGGCGGCGGAGGACGAGGCGTTCCGCAGCAGCCCCAGCCCAGTCACCACCCAGGCGCCGGGCCCCGCGGCCACACTGGGGGCCGCGGTGGCGCCGGAGGGCCAGGGGGAGCGGTCTGCCTCCTCCCCAACGCCCACCATCGCTGCCGCCGCCACCGCCACCGCCGCCGCCGCCACCACCACCACCACCACCACCACTGTCGCCACGCCAAGTCGCATGAAGCTAAGGAGCCAGGACACCACACGCTCAGATCAGGTAAGGGACAGCCGTATAATGTTTCTAAGCCACAGGGGGGAAAAAAAAACTAGTTTCCGTGCTAAAAGGTTAACAGGACAGATTAGTCAACAAGGAACAAGGAACTCCCATGGGTGCAGGAGTTTCCTTTTTGGGTTTGTTCAATGCGCGTTTTCTTCCCCAGTGAATTGTTTGACAGCCATCTGGTGTTTCTGGGGGGGTTTTGTCCAACAGGCCGAGAGCCCCCTGTCCTGCTCAATGCTGCGTGCCCGCAGCAAGGACTCCCCGGGCCCCAACGAAGAGCCACAGAGCCCCGGACCCCGAGGCAAAAGGCAAGCCGCCCGGGGTCGGGGGTCAGACGGCGCCGCCAGTCCCCAGAACACTCCGAAACGCATCCGGCTCTCCTCGGCCGGTGGCCCGGTAACGCCCGCGCAGTGCCCGTCGACGTAGTTTTCATGTTGCACCGTGTCATAACGGCAAGCATCTTTGCATTTAAACAGAACCACCCAACGGATGTATGCATTGCGTAGTTCTGTTTTGCATTGGCTTCTGAGCTGAGGCTGTTGGCTGTTGGATGTTGACCATTGATTCTGTTTTTGTTTTTTTGACTCAGGACGGGCCTCTACAAAAGAATGCCTTTGACCCACTGGCCCAACACAGAGACTGGTGCCCCTGGATCAACGTGCTGAAGGAGGACACTAAACCCGGAGCCAGCCCGTCACGAGAGAAGGACTCTGTACTACAACAGCAGGGCTGGAAGGCCGCACTGGAGCTCCTTATACCAATGAAGAAGAACTCCAACCAATCAGAGGGCAGCCCCACACAGGCAAGTGTAGGACTTTGTCGTTTGACGTCACGTGACTTGAAGACTCTTTTATCCATAAAGCATACCATAATACTCCATTTTGAAAAAATACTGATACAGTAGTGGAAAGAGGACATGTGTGAATGAATGCATATCTCATCCCAAATTCAGATTTTGTTGGATATAATATATGTTGGCATAAAGTGCTGTGTCTTTTTGTTTGGTTATTTGAGATCTAACCACTCATCACATCCTTGTGTTACAGTGTCCTCAAGACAAGTCGAAAAGGGTGTTTGCTATATTCCGACAGTGGCAAGTATCTGCACCATCTCAGTAATGCCTAGTAACCTTTGAACGTGTTCCCAACACTCTTTCGACCTTTTCTTTTCTTTGAGGTAGAGTTTTCAGAGACTGGGGGGAATGTCACCCCCTCACTCGATTTTAAGTGTCATAAAGCCAACCGTGGGGGTTGGGAGGGCGTCCTAGTCCCAACATCGGCCGGAGAGGACTCTTGATTAGAGGGTCTTGTCTAAAGGATCATGTTTTCTGTGAACTTTGTGAAGTGTCTTATTGTACTGCATAGATGACGAGAGGGATGTGAAACTACTCTGTCACTCGACAAGACGAGGGAATCTGAGAACACTGGGAAGGGGCTCCAGTTTTCACTGTCATGGAAGTCACAGTTTACCTCACGACGACGCCCGCCCCGGTACATCCGCCCCGAGATGTAGTCCCTTCTGGATTTCTATGAAATGCTGAACACAAAAGCATCCGGTGGCTTGACACTGGAATGAAAGATGATGTTTACCTTCGATGTAACTCCTGTTCGATGTAACTGTTGAGCAAAGGGTAATCATGAACTTCGATTTAACAAAAGCTGTGAGGATTTCCTGGTTGGCTGTACCTTCTTGTCTTTACAGCTAGCGATAAGACTAGTGATTTTATTTTTTATAATTCTTGCATATATGTTTTAGCCACGTTGAACAATTTTGTGCCAGAATAACCTAACTATGCTTTCAGGTTTGACTATTATTGTCTAATTCTATTTGGTCCTCATGTGATTTCCTCACATTGTGAATGCAGTCTTTTTTTTCCCCATGCATGTTCTTTCATGTGATTTAAGGGTTTTAATAAAATGCATTCTTAAAATGTTGATCTGGCTCATTACCTTTCTGGTGCAATATCTACAATTTCAAAATGGACTCCTTGTATATTAAAGTGAGACCAAACCATGTAATATATATGAAATGTTTCACCGCACTGAACATAGTCCATGTATATAACACAAGTTAAACATTGTGTTGAGTGACCTTGGTAAAGGCCACATCTTGCTAAATTTTCACTGAAGCTATCATCCCAAAGGTAGCACTGTGCTAATCTTTGAATTTGGATAAGAAATGTTGTAGGCCTACAAGTTTGACTAAAAAGTACCAAACACCATGTCAATATCCTGTATAAATACGTCCAAAGGGGCCAGTTGAAACGGGAAACGAGTAGAAATGTGAAGGTCTCCTCAAGATGCGATACAAAGAAGTGTCCTTGGGTTGGTTGTCTTTCAACGAAACTCATAACTATTGGGTTAAAAACTACAAAATGTTGTGTCGTCGGTCGCACACATATGACGCAGTACGCGGAGGGATCGGAGCTTGTGTCAAAGAACTGAAAGATAGGAAACACAGCACAGGTCTCCTGTTAGCTCCGCTGCTGCTGAGGACACGGACTCACCCGTGGGGACATTTCGCTGGAGACATTTCCGAACGCAAATGTTAACTTTCGGATAGTACATTTAGCTAGATTAATCTAGCGTTTGAGGGGCTGGTTTTCCTTTTTACATATTGGTGTTCTACAACGGAGCAGCAGAAATGTCGTCTCCAAGTCCGGGCAAAAGGCGAATGGATACGGATGTGGTGAAACTGTATCCTTTCTGAACATAAACAACACTTCATCGTTGTTGAATGCACTAACCTATACGCTCGTGTTTGTGTCTGTTGTTAAAAAACGGCAGCAGCAATTCTGATACGTGTTGTGTTATGTGCATTGCAGATGTCCAGTAAGCGAACCCAAGTTGCATCTCCATGGTCAATGCCTGATATTTTGATGTAAACAATATTGTGCTAGCAAAGCCTATAGTTATCCGTGCCCCGTTTCACTCGCTCCGACACATCAGTCCACCGTGCGACTGTATTGGCAGAAAGCATCATCGGCAAATCAATGTTGTTGGCATTTAAAATCGCTGTTGTATTCATGACATTAGCTGACGCTACTGTACGGATGGTACAGAGGGATTTCAGCAACCTTGTTTGCGCTATACATTTGAATACATAATTATCTTGGTGCAGTACGAATTGCACACAAATTGGAGACACTCGGATTGACTGATATCATCGTGCCGTTTTCTTTGTACTGTTGTCACTGGAGTACAACACTGGCCTGCGTGTGTACAGGGCTTGTTGACATAACGTATGGCTGGCCGAGGAGACGCTGCCTTTGTTCTTACTGTAGGGATGCATCGCAGGTACAGCGCCCTGCGCTTTGTTTTAGGAAGAGTGTTGCACATCCAATGCATGTTCTGCGTCCAGAAACGTGCCTTGTCAAGCGGCTCACCTGTCAGGTTAGTCTTTTTGTTCATTTTCATCTTCAAAATGGCCACCTCATGTTACTGTATTTTGATGTGCATAGGCATGCTATGGAGGCGTAATTACTATGGTCACAGTGAGTTGTTTCCTGGCTATTTATGGCAAGGCAGATGTTAAACATTATTTATCGAATACAGCGTTTTTCTTGGACTTCAGTATTGTTAGTATTATTGTGGTATTATGTCTCTATATCTTATTGCCTTTGCTGCTACTTCACTTCTTTGTTCAGTGTGTTTTAGTTTTCATTCATCCACGAACATTAGAAAGGAAGTTCACAACAAAAGTCAACCAAAGGGCATCCACAGGGCCTCTCCAAAGTCTTCTAGAACAGCAGTACAAACAACAAGTTGTGTTTTTGTCCCGGCACAGTGAAAGTATTGGGTAGCCTGTTTCTCGCTGGAAACCACAAGTAGGAGGGTCTGTATAACAGCTGACAGAGTGGCTGTAATAGTCAGTCAGATATGGTCAGAGAGTGGCCAGCCAACACAAGGGAAAGTCCTTAGAGTTGTGGACTCAATGATTCATTGTTGGGAAAAAAAGGAACAGCTTCGGCCACATTTTGTATTAGTTATATTTAGTCCTCACGTGAAAGGCTGTCTGCATTTACACACGCCTTTTTTCCTTCCCTTTAATACACCATCCCAATGTATTGGTTACATTAGCATTGCAGTGCTATTTTCAGAATTCGTGTATAACCAGTTTTCTTTCCACTCTTGGCATTCCTAGCCTATAGATTGACTAATGGTTTGGGCGTCGATTATTCCGTTTTTTTAGCTGACTAATTCATTTGTTGGTTCAGCTTTTATTTGAGAAAGTAGCTGTTTTTCTAATATACGCTCTCTGTCAACCCTATCGTAGCATTGTTACGCACACGCACGCACACACACACGCACACGCACACGCACGCGCACACACACACACGCACGCACACGCACACGCACGAGCGCAGACATATAACCCAATCTAGTATGCAACGGCTGCCAGTGTTCTCAGTGGAACACAGAACAAGTGTTGTGTAAAGGATTGCAGCACACGCACACATACATGGGCGAACAGACGGCAGTACAGCATTTCGCTCAGCTGTAGGCCTTTGACTCTTTCCGTTGTGGCTCTCGCTCTCTGACTGGCAAGAGCAGGTTTGGTGAATGCCACCTGTTGGGTTGAGAACCTGTTAGTTGCCATGAGTGCATTCTACCAGATTTGTCCTTTCAGGAGTTTCTATTTGTGTTTTGCCCTGGTTTATTGGATCAATATGTCTGTGTGTGTGTGTGTCGCACACACACACACACACACACACTCATTGTCTGCTACCTTTGTATAGGTAAAGAGGGTTCTTGGTTCCAATTTGAGGAACAGTTCCCTTGGATATTTGGGTAGATATTTGTCCCTAGAGGGGTACTGTAGCTAACAAGCCACACGCACGCACACACACACACGCACGCACGCACGCACGCACGCACACACACACACACACTGTCCCCATGTCTGCCCTCCGACATGACTAAAAGCTCCAAACTCGCACCCTAGCTTTCAGACAGCAGTGGCTCATCCCTCGTGAGTTAACAGGCAGACCCATGCCCATTAATTTGCTGAGAGGGCCGCAAGAGACCTAGAAAAACTGGAGCAAGGCTCCATAAGAAAAAGAATGTCATGTCCTTGTCCTCGACTAGTCTAGTAGTATCACTAGTTCAACAATATAATAGGCTTGTAGCATGATCATCCATTGTGTAATTCAGGGCTATTCAACTGCTTTCTTATGAGGGCCACATTATTGAAATGGAAGATGAATGAGAGGCAGAAAACACAAGGACAATTATCACAATGAAGCACTTGTTCACATTAAAAACATTACTAAGTGCCCTTGATATATTGCATAAAGAGTGTTTATTCACAAAATGTTTATCTAACATACCAATGAGGGCAGTCCGTTCATACATTTCTACATGTTATTCTTCATGTATTTCTTTTGATAAATCACTTCACCTCAAAAGATGAATACAAAACTGATTTAATTCATTTGGCAGACATGGAAAGACATTGAACCTTACAGCATTGAACCCTTTTCAAAAAGCACTCTTATCATTCATGTGATTCACATAGACAATCAAAATACATGGCCCAAGCCATCGACCAACCCAGCAACCACTGATCACGCTATCAACATTGAGCAGAAGTGGCAACAGAAGTCCGAGCACATCTTCTCCAAAAACACTCTGCATCAAAGCATCATGCCGGCATGCGCAGCTCTGCTACATGCTCTGTTCGGACCCAGACCCAGAGTGTGTTCTTCACCCCCTCATATCGGCCACTGCATCTTCCGAGTGCAGCTAGCGTGCGGTATTTCACTGTTTCAGAATCGGTGAAGGGTTTCTCTTCTTTCTTTCGTGCTCTTATCCGGGCCGAGCCATTGGAGCTCCCTCCTGTTGGTAATTCACGCTGCTCTTTGATCCGACCGGCACCAGAACCCATCGGATACGTTCAATTGGAGTCGGAGTGACGCGCGATGCTCGGCCTCCTCGGATTGGGTTCTTTTGTTACCGCGATCGCCGTGTTGCAGATCAAACGCGTGGGCTCGGGTCCAACGGTGCCACATGTGCATTTCGGAGTCCCCTCCTCGTTTGATTGGTGATGCTCGTTGTCTGCCCTCGGCCTTGGGCCTTTTCCAGGTGGACAACGACGTCGTAGCTCTCAAAACCCTTTGCCACAGCTCGTGACAGATGCTGGCGTGTGCAAAGCGCGCATGCAGGGTCAAGGGCAGTGAATAGGGGTCGGTCATAGGGGCTGGACCAAGTGAATACGTCTTTCCCACTGGCTCTCGTTTTTGCTCAGAAACAAAGGGAAATAGGTTCCGATTCTCTATATCGGCCTGTCTGCCGATTTAATTGGCCTGGTGTAAGTGCTTGTCCTGTGGCCCTCATTGATTCTTCAAAGGCCTCCCTTTACTAATGCGGTTGCACACTAAGCCCCGTTGGAATTTGAGAACAGGTAGATTACAAAAGGCTTAAGCCTATTGTGAGTGATGACACAAGCTCTTATGTTACCGGTGACCTTGTGTCTATCGGTCGTTGTCGGGCAGAAATAGTTTGAGGGGAAGTATATCCGTTTTGAGTATGTAGCGCGGCTGTAAATGGAGAAGAAAACATTTCATTTGACATCGTGAGTCCCCAGATATACAAACAACCCACACTCCTGTCATTTGAAACGGACCATATCAAGGCATCGCCCATCATTGAAACATAATGCAGACAGAATCATCATGCTTGTCACCATGGAAGCTGTGTGTCACCGTGATGAGCGCATTCAGATAGCCACACTGTGACAAATAAACTGTCTTTTTTATTTAAATGTTCCCCCACTCACAGCCAGCATCTTGGAACTAAGATGGAACCCAGCTGGCTGCTGGGTGAATAAGGCCCCTTACATATAGCACGTTCTCTCTCGCCAGAGACGTCAGAGGTGTGATGGTGATCCCTCTGAGGAGACAGCTCCATACATCATGTCCATATGTGGGATATATTCATTGGGTGTTCTTCTTTTTATTACAAAATATAGCTTGTGCTGTCTCACACAGGTGTGTGAAGCATGTGCCAGAACACCGATAAGGCGGTGTGTGTGTGTGTGTGTGTGTGTGTGTGTGTGTGTGTGTGTGTGTGTGGAAAGAACATTCCTAAAAATGGGAAAACTAGAATCACCATGAGGAAGGAGGCAAGGAAGGAAGGACAGAGGGAAGAACTGATGGAAGGAAAGGAGGAAGGGAGAAGGGAAGGTGAAAAACAAAGTGGAAGAAAGTAAACATGGTGCAGAGAGACGAGTAGGAGAGAGGAGAGAGGAGAGAGGAGAGACGAGCAGGAGAGAGGAAAGAGGAGAGACGAGCAGGAGAGAGGAGAGACGAGCAGGAGAGAGG
>JAOPJK010000074.1:8232916-8245211 GCA_027123565.1 Phycis chesteri
ATATACATGATAGATAGAATATATTAAGTATACCAAATATATTAAATGTCCCTCAATCGAATATGTCTCTGAAATTGGAGTTCTGAACTGTTTGATACGTTTTGATAAGTTTGATAAGTTATTATTTGTACATTCCGATAATTATATAATTAAAATGATTAATGTCATTGTTGCCCTTATTATTGTATCCTACCTCATCTCCTAAGTTAGCCTAACTAAACTGTTTGTAACCCCTCTAACGAAAAACACTACAGCCGTTCTGTCTGGGGCACGGCATCTACTAAACTAGGCAGCGCTAACAGGCTACATCACGTGACTGAGCTAGCTGGCCTGTTGACTGATATGTGTCTGTGAATGATATGAGACTGACAGACATTCACATATCATGTGAATAAATGTGTCATGTATTCTCAAAACAAGAACGATTAGCGCTGTCATGGTCTGGCGACGCGCGGCGCTGGGCCGGGGGCGTGTCCTCGCAGGGCCGGGGGCGTGTCCTCGCAGGGCCGGGGGCGTGTCCTCGCAGGGCCGGCCCTCCTGCGCCTGTTATCATCGAAGTAGAGGTCTGCACTCCCGCGGGACGCGACGCAAAATAGTGCGGCGCGGGACAAAGTTTGAAAGCTTTGAAAGCTCAATGATACACTGCACTCAACACTGCACCGCAAACTAAATAAAGTAAAGTCAAATATACAAATGATTAATGTAGGGCCTAGCGTACATAATTTGCGCTGGAGATTCTGTTTGGCAGCAATAAAAACGTTTTGAGCAGCCTAAACTTGCGGACGTTGTTGTTTGGGGGTAGCCTAATCTCTTGCACATGTGTTTAGAGAAAGCGAACATCCACCCTGCCTGCCATCTTGCGGGCATTTGCAGGCGGGAGCGGGACTAAAAATGACAACTCTTTGCGGGAGCGCGCGGGAGCGGGACTGTACAATGCGGGCGTGGGACTGAACATTGTGTCCCGCGCAGACCTCTACATCAAAGCACTGGTAGCCACGCGGTTGTCACGTCCGTGCGTATTTCGCCGCTCGCACGGACGGGCGCCGACGAAGTGGATGGACGTAGCCGGACGGATGTACGTGTTTGTAGTGAAACTCACCAGGGTGTTGGAGCGACCCTCTCTGATGTGCAGTGGCAGGCTGAGGAGGTAGCTGGGACTGGGCTTGGGCTTGGTGTAGGAACACTGCAGACACTGCAGGTGGTGCTCCACTGAGATCTGGTACAGACTCTGGATCTCCGCGGCCTAGAGGTTATGGGAGCACACAGTGGTTTAGACAGGTGTATAGAATACTTTAAAGATGACAGCATATCATAGTAAAGACTAGTATAGTATAACGTAGTGTAGCTATACAGTGGGTTACTTTGAGTTACATCCTTGAGTAAGACCTTCTCTTTAATGACAGCTACCTTTAATTCACTCTAAGTAACTTTGGATAAACTGTCTACAAAATGACTAGTGAACAGTCAAATATAGGTATGATATAGTGTAGTATATCATTTGAAGCTAGTATATAAAGGATACATTTAGATATTCCACTATACATATGTACATACCCTGCACTTAACTGCTTTTTTTGCACTTCTGATTAAATGCTAAACTGCATTTAATTTATCTTACTACTTGTACTCGGACTCTGACATTAAAGTTGAATAAAACCAGATTGAATCTAGATTATAATAAACATACTGTTAAAAGATATTAGTTATCATTCCATCATGATTTGTCTGAATCTGACTATGGTGGTTTTATTATAGTTCCTGGATATCATAGTATCTTTATGGGTGTGTGCAGCATAGCCGTAGCCACGTAGGGCGGGCCTGGACGCGCCTAGACCCGCCTACTTGTCAGTCTTGCCCGTCCAATCAGAGGGCTTTCCTTCGTTTACTCGTTCAATAAATGTGACGCGCCGATGCATGGTTTCACGCAGTTTTGCGCAAGTTTAAAATGTTTCCGCGTAATTTGTCATCTGTGATCAAATGCCTTTGATACTTTCCTCCTCAAATCTACGACATTCAATAATCCCAATACCCCGCTGTGGCTTCCTTAGCCCACCCAAAAGTCAGAACCGAGAAACGCGCCTGCCTATCTTATGTTCAATCAAATTGGCTTTGCCCACCCGTTTTTTTCTGTGCCCACCCATTTGAACATTTATGCCTACGCCACTGGTGTGCAGTAGGGATTTCATTTAATATCTGTATAGATGTGATCAGTATGATTCAATGAAACACAAACCAGGGCCGGGTCATCCAACTGCTGCTGTATGAAGTTGAGGACAGCCAGAAAGACCTCATCGGCATCATGCTGTACGTGCACTGCAACACAAGACGACATAGACACAACATCGTCGTCATCATCACCACCACCACCACCATCAACTGTATCACCACCATCACGGCGTCATAACATCGTAACCACCACAGCGTCATCAACTCATCACCACCACCGTAATTAGCAGTAGGCCTAATCACAGTTAGTCTAAGTAATAATTTCCTCATCATCACCATAACCAATTGTGTCTTTATCCAATTCTATAAACGATATTCAATTGACTGTCGAAGACCCTCACATCGGATGTTCTGTCGGTCAAGACAGTGGAGAAAGTTCTTGTGAGGGTCCGGCCGTGAGGGATCTCTGATGGCTCCCAGTACCCTCTTCAGCTGGAGGGGTACATTCAGACGCTCCTCACGCACAGACGATGCATCCCACCTTGGAAAATGGGATATTCACATCATATTTCGAATCATATTAAGACTTAAAGGTTGAGTTGAGATTGATTAATACATCCAAATTGAAACGCATGTAGCAATTCGGTGGTATCTTACCTATCCAGGAGGTCTTTAAGTTCCCCCGTTGCAGAAAAGGACTGAAGCAACGCGTTGACACAGCAGGTCAGCCCATAGTTCCCGAGACCTCTTAATCCTGGGCACAAACAACATTCGACATGCTCGCTGGGTCTGTCTTTGTTTACGTCACACAATTAAACATTAGATGGGGCTGCAATGCAACCCTTTACAGCACAGTGCCAACACGGTGTCAATTGTCGTATAGATCAAACGAGTAATGTGTGAAATAACAATGACAAGCATGTTGATAGATTCACCTGGCCAGTGAATAGCCTACCTATTGAGGACGACAGTCGGCGCCAAGTTCTCGGCGAACATATAGCTATGCATTTGAAAGACATTCCAACAAGATCAGCGCTGACAACAGCCTCTCTAGACTGGCGAGTTGTGATGGAACAGCTGACGGGACGAGGAAGTAACGCTGAACAGTTGAGTTTCGTTTTCAGAGGCGTCACGACGCTGTTTGGTAGAAACGAAACGTAGCAGCTTCTGATGTTCTCAATAACCACAAGATCAACTCCGTGTCCCAGAGCACAATATCGGTGTTAGATGACATTAGTTGTAGGTCTACTATAGTTAGTCAGTATTCAAGTAGAACAACACATATTAAGACTGAGCAACCTTACTTATGAGGAATTGTATTTTATGCTTGTAGGCTACACCACAGAAATAATGACACATGTGAAAAATAATTACTTTATTAAAACCAGTGACATTCTTATTTCACACGGACAGTTCACTTTTGTAATACTTCACCTTAACGCTGTAGCAGAGCACATCTATCTTATAAAATTGATATAGAATAATCATGTTGTTCTTCTTATCATCTTCAACTGAAGGGCAGCCCCAGCACTTGTTCACTCTTACGTTTCCTTTCCTTGGAGCTAGGCTGAATAATATGGTTTAAACATGACGTTCCACGTCTGTTTTAACAGCTGGAGGAGTTTTGAGATCCAGAGGTAGGAAGAAGGAAGTGCTACAGAGAAGAAGAAAAAAGAAAGGGTGAAAAAACGACTAGTTATATTTGTATTAAAGGTCCAGTGCATAAAATATTGTAGCATCTGCTGGTGTGGTTGCAGATTGCAACCAACTGAATCCCCTCCATCATTCCCTCACCCCTCCCTTCACCACGACTACTGTAGCCTGTACTGTCCTGTATTGTATCAGGTGCCAGGAGGAATTCTCAACCCAAAATTATTTTTTTGGGGGGAGATTGAATTAAAAACATGTTCTCTCTAGAGCCGTTTGTTCATTCTGTGTAGATATGAAGCCAATTTTAAGGTATCGAAAAACATATTTTATAAACAGAATATTATTTCCATCTCACTTGTCAGTCCGCTAGAAGCCACTCAATTCTTGCTTTGGGTCACCAGAAAACATAGCGATTGTGGACATAATATTGTAAAAGACTGTATTTGTACAGTGTGTCAATAAGCAGGATACTCAAAGCTTACATAGATACAACTCAGAATAGTATCATAAAAGTCACAGTAAAAAAAAACTTAAATCAATATGAGTCTCATTCAATGCGAGTACAGCAGAACAAAGTGTGAGAATAGCAGGGAGAAGGTACTCTTAAAAGGTGTGTTTTGAGAGACGCTCGATGACAGGGAGTGAGGTGGAGGGAGGGCGACTGACCTGGGTTCATCCTCACCACCAGGACGTAGACGAGGACCATAGCCATGACTAGTCGGCGCAGGGGAAACCACCCGGCACTGCTGCTCAGCCACAGGCTTCTGCTTCTGAAGAGTCGCAGTATAGCTTGAAGTTTGTCCACCACAGCACCTGTACGACGCGACAAACCAATATACGGGACAACTCTGTCAGTGTCGTAAACAAAAAGACTTAGTTTCTTTGGGCAACACTTTTATGTAATGCACATTGCAATGAATTCAGATACATTTAGTCATTAAAGGGTCCTGTTTGCTCCCCAGGTTAATTACTGCCGTTGTTTATATTGAGATGTAAACCAGCCCTGATTCTTCTTCAATTCACCCACTCTCGCGGAGTACCTGCCTTCTGAAATTGGGAAGTTGTTGAGCCATTGACATCCATTCTATTCCAAGCTAGTGTTAAGCAGCTCACATGGCTATTAACAAAGACAAATGAGCTCATAGTTCATAGCTCATGAAGCCAACTCTTTTTCTTGAGGAGGCTAGGTCCTTCAACATCTGCAGGACGATGCTGAGGATGTTCTATGAGTCTGTTGTTGCCAGTGCGATCTTCTTCACTGTCACATGCTGGGGCAGTGGGATGAAGGTCGCGGACACCAACAGACTTAAAAGACTCATCAAGAGGGCCGGTGACGTCGTGGGGGAGGAGCTGGACACCCTGACAATCGTGGCAGAAAGGAGGATGCTGACCAGGCTACGGTCTATCTTGGACAATGCCTCAGACCCTCTCTATGCCACGCTGGCCCAGCGGCGAGCACCTTCAGCAGAAGACTCCTTTCACCGAGATGCACCACAGAGCAACACAGGAAATCATTCCTGCCCATGGTCATCAAACTATACAACACCTCCCACAGAGAGTCAGCCACCCCCTCTCTTTAAGTGGTCACTTATCACTTTATTGGTCACTTATCACTTTATAACTTGGACATTCACTGACCTTTATATTTCTAATTTCAACTTATTGTATGTATGCACATTGTGTATGCTATTTATTTTTTATAGTGTATGCCTAGATTTATGTATATTCATGTATATTTTTACATATTCTTATATTCTATATTTAGATTTCACTGTGATTACTTCTATACTGTTTTTCTTTTCCCTTTTACCATTTTACCATTCAACTGGAGTATTTGTAACGAAAGCAATTTCATTCTGGGATTATTAAAGTATTTCTGTCTGTCTGTCTGTCTGTCTGTCTGTCTGTTTGTCTGTCTGTCTGGCTAACACAAGTTTCAGAACATGTATACACGGTGAGATGGGGTGAGTTGAACAAAAATCAAGGCTGATTTATATCTCAGACACCGTCAACAATTAACCTGGGGTCTAAGCAGACCTGGCAAATCCTATAAGGGAGTAAAATACATTAGCTACTAGCATCCAAAACTAAACTCTGATGTTAGATGAATGTTGAAATATTTTGACAATTTTATTTTTGTACTTTTTGAACAGAATAATTCTGTTTGTGGATACTTCCACACTCTGTAATCATCATCAAAGAATTTGAATTGTTGCTCAGTTATAATACAGCACATGGGGCGAGACAGAAGTTGTGTTTCTAACCTCCAGGGGGGGTGGTAGGTACAGGGACACCTGGGCTTGGGCTGCCACTAGCATCTTCGGGCGTCTCTTGAATTTCAATCTCTTTTTCCATCACCACCTCCAGGGCTAGCTGTCTCTGGTCCTCGCTGAACGCCCTGCTCCCCACCTCGCCCAGAACCAACTCCCGCGCATCATCCGTGCGTCCGAGGGGCAGCAGCACACACAGGAGGTACAGCTCCGCCACTGTCCGATAAGAACCCAGGCCAGCGGTCGCTGGGCAGAGTAGCCAGACCATGGCTGCTTCCTGTATGGTGGCTTCATGTCCCACTTTAGCATAGAGAAGAATGCTGTTGTGCAAACAAGGAACAAATAAATACAGTGAAACCAAAACATAAAAACTGTAAGAATTAAATTAATACAAAATCAAAAAGCTTGCCGAGTTTCCCTACCACATCTGCATTATCTTGGCAGGTATTTCCTCCGGACGTTCGTACTGGCAGAGGACCCAAGATAGGACCCTCGGCCACTGGTTAAGTTCCGCCAGGGCTTGGACCCCCAAAATACACAGACCCTCCTTCAACTCTCCCCACCTGGAGAGATACGTGTGGCAGATGCTTTTATCCAACGTGACTTAGAATTCGAGATACATGCCAAGGAGAAGGTATGGTTTATAAGGGCATCTTGCTGAGATGCCTACAGGTTAGCTGCAGACATTGGGGATGGACACAAAGTAAACACCCTAACCACTACTAGACTATTCTGAACCCAAATGGATGGAACATAATTTACAATTCTGTAATCTTTGACATGACGAATTTGAGTGAGACCCTGCCCAATCTCCATATGGACATATTGGTGCGTCTTACCTGCTGTCTTCTTTTTCATTGTCCACCAGAATAGCCAGGCCTTTTTCACATATGCTAAACGAAGTCGGGAAGTCCCGGTGGACAATGAATTGTTCTGCAGCTGTGTCCAGTAGGTCTTGAACATGAGGTACACCTGAACCCAACGGGGGGCTATGATGCGCCACTGAGCCGAAGCTGCGCTTTTGAGCAGGTGACGTTAAAGTGCTGCTTCTCATGGCTTCTTCTGCCATTGGCTTTATACTCTTACACAAAATATGCTATCACTTTAATGTGGCCAAACTTCCCTTATTTTGACGTTAATGTATACAATTTAGAATAAAAACACAACATTCAGGCTTCCATATGCTAAACATGTCATTATGTTTACAGTCCCTCAAACTTCCGGGGTTACCAGTCGCTACGTAGCCAATCAACTACGACCGAGTCACAGGGTTGGACCACAGAGACAGCCAGTCACCACCCTGCTTGTTCGCATGCGCGTCATCAGTGTTCCTGTCGTCTACACGTGTGAAGTGTGATCTTGGGTAGTTCGTGGCGTGCTACGGTTGTTTTGGTAAGTGATATCTCGGTGATTATTATTGGTGTGGTCTGTTATGTTTAACTAATGTGCGGGTATTGAGTGGTTAATGTCTAAGCCCTCAAGATATATGTAATAAAACCCCGTTTTATGAGTCGTACAAGCTCGACTGCTATTGCTAACGAGCTACATTTTGGTTTTCTCAGAACTCAGAATATGACCATGTTAGATTAAAGTACGTTGATACAAAAAAAGATCATGGATTACTGATGTTTGACCCCATTGCCATGTTGAACTGTGAACGCTTTAAATGTCATTTCGTCTCCATGCCTCCAAACGTTGAATCTCATGTTGGGTTTTTTTTAGCGAAGCTGAACAGAAAATGGCAAAAAGCCTGCGAAGCAAATGGAAGAGGAAGATGCGCGCAGAGAAGAGGAAGAAGAACGAACCCAAGGAGCTGGCTCGGTTAAAGCAAGCCTTGGCTCTGGACGGGAAGTCTGCGATGGACGACATGCAGGAGATCGCCACCGTGGTACCAGCTGCTAAACTGAAGGAGAAGAAAGTTGATGTGGACATGGAGGGAGGAGCCGAGGTGGATGGTGAGCTAGACCCTGTTGTCTTCATTTATATTGCTCGATATATACTGTATATCTGGTCATTAGTCTATAGTTTCAGTAATGCAGCGTATACTGTCAATATCTACCTCACCCATCAATAAGGTTGTCCCATACACACTTATTCATTGTGTGTATATATATATATATTTTTTTTTTACTGTATATCTTTTAGTAGCATTTATTTTGAATTCCTATTACTGTCCTGTGGTTCCTGCTGTTACATTCTAACTGTAGACTCCATACTTGGTTTAAGTAAATCCCGTGCCGCATGTAATTCGTTCTTAAGAAAACGGGTTCACACATGTAGTTGAGCATCTTCCCCAATTGGTGTCATTGCCCGTGTTTGGAGCCAGAAGGTGGTGCTGTCGGAATGAAATGTAGGGATGAAGTTTCAGAACTTGCTTTTCACTTATGTTTCATGAGGTCCTTTTGTTTTACCATGCATCCTGGGTGTATACCTTTTTGTTGCCGTCATCATAATCTGAGTTTCTGTGTGCATGTTTTTCTAGATGGGAAGATGGATTTGGACGGGAAGCGCAGCAAGAAAACACACCTGGATGAAAATGGACAGTATCCCACATGGATGAACCAGAGACAGGCGAAGAAACTGAAAGGCAAACGGCATGCCAAGAAGGGAGGGAAGTTCAAGAACAAGAAGAACATGGCCTGGTGATATGGGGAAAAACCCAAAGGACATTTGCTTTGCTTCCACATGCCGGGATTACGATCCTGGAATGATGTGGATGTGGAGGCCGTCTCTGGCCGGTGGTTGATCAGGTTAATTCACAGCCATGACACTTCACAGCAACATAACAGTTCACAGCAGAGATTACTCGTTTCTGTTGATGATGCCTTCTTCAGAAATTTTCTCCCAAGGGGATTGTGATCACCAGAACATGTCAAACAAAAGTCATGCATTATCCCAGATTGGCTAATGTAACCTCATCTATATTCTTAGTGGGTATTCAATAGAAAATGGACACCTGTACCTTTTCTTATTATGCGTTTGTCTCACAATCTTCTTGTCACAATATGTAATTGAGGAGACAGCGATGAACATGGTAATAAATCATTTGTAGAAATTCTGTTGCAAGGTTTTTTTTAAATTATTGTTATTATGTACTGTCAGGCGAAAGTTTGGTTGTCATTAAAAGGGTTTCACAGACAGAAGTTTTAATTTATATTTATTTCCATTCAGACTGTAGTCAATTTCTACTTGACGTTCCAGTCCAGTATTACTTAAGTAAGCTAGTTGTAAAACTACCAGGCACACAAGCAGTACAAATTATTATTTTCGTCATATCATTTAATTTGTGAAAAGACGGTGGCATCCACTAACTTTTTCAATAGTCACTTTTGTTCAAAATAATTTGAATTTGCGCCTAATAAAAACCTGTCTGCCACTTCTAATTGCTAGGTTATCTAAAAAAAAAGTGGAGATGCTTCACATCAATTACATTTACATTTAGGGCATTTAGCAGACGCTTTTATCCAAAGCGACTTACAGAGAGTACATTTGTCATAAGAAGGTGAAACATTTCATTGCTGCCAATACAGTAAGAAAGTCACCAGAACAAGTTTCAAGCACTTCAATTGCTAGGTTAACCATTGCTAGTATACAAACAACTCTGTCCACCTGCTCTACCCACTGAGCTACTGCCGCCACTTGTTTGCAGGTAATTTGGTAATACATATTTGTGGAAAAAAAACCTAAAACAAACATTATGTTGGTTTGCATTTTTCCCAACCATTGTCATTACATTGGGCTGTGAGTGGTTTGCCACGGTATCAATACCAAGGCACCAAAGCTACTAACCAGCAACTCTAAATCTTTTATACGTTCACGCATCAGTCAAAATGCTCTACCTGACCGGGGGGACTCCCATCGGCCCGTACCTCTCTCTGGTATCCCTCAAGAGGGGTCCGGGGCTTGGAGGCGGCGCGGGCCTCCTCCAGCATGGCCCCCAGCTGGCTCAGCTGCTGGTCACGGTGGGACAGCGCGGCGAGGGTCTGCTGCTCCCGCTGCTCTATCTGTGACAGCCAGTCCACGCGCTCCAGCCTGGAGGGAGCGGCGCGCACGCGCACGCACACGCACACACACACGCGCACAGACACACACGCGCGCGCACACAAACACACACACACGCATTCTCAACGCAATGAAAATTCTACATGTCTTGGGAGCTAAATGTGTTAGTGCTGTGTTTTTCCAACATGTGGTATGTGAGGGTACTGCAGGTGGTGTGTGGGATTTGATTCTTGACATGAAATTGAAATTTTGAATAACAGAAAGAAATTATACATAATTGAAATTCTAGTAAACATAGGATTAATGCTTGTTATAATTAAAAAAATATATATTGATTTGTTTCATCATGTCTTTCATTGATGTTTTGTGTAAATTTGTGTTTGCGCACTAGGAGAATAAGCAGCGTTGCAAATTTTTCATTCAACTGTTTCCCACTGGTCGTAGTAAAAGGTAAAAATCACACTCATAAATGATTCCTACCGCAGTATTTCCACCTCCTGCTTCCCAGTCAGCAAGGCTTCCTCCAGCTGCTGGACTACGCCGAGCAGTTCCTCTGCCCTTGCCCTCTCCTCCACCAGCTCCTGGCTGATCTTGATCAGCTCCCCCGCCCCCAGGCGCACCAGCTCTGCCTTGTGTCTCTGCAGCTCAGCACCCTGTTTCTGCAATTGCTCCAGCTAAAAGGAAGACAACAGGATGTCTATGTTAACGGACTCATCATTTACCACAAGGTTGATTTGCCATGACAAGCCATTTAAAAATCTACCCTGAAGTGAAATCACAAGTGCGATAGTTCACCCCCAGATGTATGATGGATAGATACGCCTACCAGTTGGTACAGGATAGGCTGATCTACCTAGCATTCATGTGGCGGATCCAAAATGGCAGGAACCCACCAGTAGTTCCCTGTCATTCTGCAGGGCCTGTAGTGCGTTCTTCAGGCTCCACACCTCTCCAGTGGTGGACCCTCCACCGCCCACATCAGGGCTGCTGGGTGTGGTCTGGCCCTGCCCAGCCCGGTGCACCTCCTCTAGCTGCAGTCCCAGCTCATGGGCCTTGGCCTCCGACTGCTCCCTGCTGTCCTGCAGTGAGGCCATGGCCTTGCCGAAGGCCTTGTTCTCGGCCTGGAGCCGGGTGGTTGCCTCTTTCTCCTCAAGCAGCCTCTGCTCCACCATCAGCAGGTCGCGGGCCAGTTCCGCCACGCGCTCCTGGGCGTTCTCCGACTCTGTGCGCATCACACCGTCCCCCCAGCGTAGCTCCGCCAGCTCCCTGCCCCTCGCCTCCTTCTCCCGCATCTCCTCCTGAAGGGTCTCCTCCAGGGCCTCCACTTGCTGCTTGGCCACGTGCAGCTGCTCCCTCAGCTTCTCTACCTCCGCCCCTGGCGCATCTTGCACAGCCCCCATCCCCTCAGGGTCACTCGATCGGCTCAGCGTCTCTCTCTCCACGGCCTCCTCCTTGGTCTTGGGACCCTCGCCCAGACTCTGAACCTGAACCTCCAGCTCCTGTCGTTGGTTCTCCAGGGCGGCGATGCGCTCGCGCTGGGCTGCCAGCGCTTGCTTGTGCTGGGACTCCTTCAGGGTGAGGACCTGGTTGAGCTCTTCGCGGTAGTTGTGAAGCTGGGAGGCCAGCTTGGCCCTCTCGGCGTACAGGTCGTCACGCTGGGCCAGCATGGACCGCAGCTCCTCCTTCAGGCCGTTGTTCTCCCCCGCAGCCTCCTGGATCAGCCCGTCCTTCTCCATCATCACCTGGGGAACACGGTCACAGAGACAGTCAGTAAGTAAGCAAGCGCAACACTAACAAAACACAGTGAAACACAAACACATAAAAAACTGAACCAACATAGTGGTTTAAGCCCGTCTAAAAAGTACTTCACTACTTTTTCTCAGGTTCAGAAACAGTTCTCAGATTCCCACGAGCAAACAGTGGATAAACATCTTTGGCGTCATCAAGGCTTTATTTCTCCATGGCAAACTCAAAGATGACATTCTTCAGAAAACAAATAAAATAGAAAAATACAATATGTAGTATAATATGTCAGGTCATGGAAACTAGTGACACAAGTCGTCCCTGGGGCATTTTGAGTTATTCACAGATTCTGAAAGTGTACCATGTGTAACACATGGATATCTGATCATATTTGGAGAAGTTGTGGCCATTTGAAAGTAGGCACATCACAAAAGCTAAAACTGAGAAAAAGCCTCCTAAAGATT
>JAOPJK010000074.1:8323565-8334187 GCA_027123565.1 Phycis chesteri
AGAGAGAGAGAGAGAGAGAGAGAGAGAGAGAGAGAGAGAGAGAGAGAGAGAGAGAGAGAGAGAGAGATGGAGAGAGAGAGATCAAGGCTGGGAGTGGTGAGAGGAGAGAGAGTCCTGGGGGTCCGGCAGGAGGCCCAGACGTAGTATAAAGAGCGTCAGAAGGGTGAGCTCTCTCAGGGTCCCGGACCGTCCTCCTCAGAGGACAGCAGGACCAGGCAGCGCCCCCCAGGGCTACGAGACCCCCCCCCCCAGAGGACTGGACCCCCGGACCCTGGGGCAGACCCTGGAGAACTGTACCACCGCTCGGATCCTGGAGTTCTAGAGCTCAGGTGGCCGTAGGAACCGTGCGACCTCGGGTTCTCCTTCAGATACACTCCTGTTTGAAGGGAGCGAGCCCAAAACCCAGACACACCAGCGCCAGGAATAATCTCCCATGATGCACCTGTGACCTGTGGCCTGCCATGCAGAGTTCAGGGGTCGTCTTTGTGTAACTGAAGGCTGAACACTCAACACCCGCGGTTCAGCTCGGGTTCAGCCGGAGAACCCAGTGTTCAGAGGGTGGGAGCAGGGAGCAGGGGGTCCTGGAGCCCCCCAGCCCCCCCTGTAGAGCGAGATGCCCCCCACCTACCTCACCGGGACCTGGAGAGGAAGGGGCTTTGGGAAAAGTTGTTGTTTTATGATTAAATCACAGCTTTTTATAGAACCTTTAATTCCCAGATGTAAACCCGTCACTCACAACAGAAGGAATGGTGATAAACACCTCACCAGGCTCTGGTGATAAACACCTCACCAGCACAAGTCCTGGTGAAGTGAAGACATCTCAATGGGTTCATTCTGCCTGTGTTGGTGACACAGCGTGGAGAACCAGCAGCACAGAGTGGGTCCACAACAGGAGACAGACCAGGAAACATCAGGGCTCTGGGTGGAGTTAATGGGTCTCTCTCTCCCTCAGTCTCCATCTCCCTCTCTCTCCCCACTCTCTCTGTCCGTCAATGTCACTCTGCCCCAGACCTGTGTCCGATTTATCTGGCAGCGGACGAATCTAAGAGGTCAACCTGATCCAGAACTTGGTATTCATCCTGTCAGCCATTCAGTCTCTGAGTCAGTCAGTGTGTGTGTGTGTGTGTGTGTGTGTGTGTGTGTGTGTCTGTGTGTCTGTGTGTCTGTGTGACTCACTCTGAGCCTGCAGCCATGTCCAGGTACGAGGTGTCTGCCGTGTCTGTGTGTGTGTGTGTGTGTGTGTCTGTGTCTGTGTCTGTGTGTGTGTGAGACTCACTCTGAGCCTGCAGCCATGTCCAGGTACGAGGTGTCTGCCGTGTCCACCCCCACTGGGACGACTACGCTCATGACGTTCTCTGGTCAGTTCTTCTGCTGCCGGGTCCAGAGCATGGGAGTCCAAAACACTGAGGCATATCAGCCACAGCACTCATTGCAGACATCTAAGTGCATCCACAAGGCCTACAGGTAGGAAAAAGATAAGAGAGGTGTTATTGCGTACAATTCGGTAGTTAGTTGGTTTTGGTTTTGCATCACATTGGTTGATATTAACAAACACACTCCAGCCAAAGCACTGCACAGCAGATCCACTGCAGGCATCAACTTGGATAAAACCTACAAAATGGCTAAACAGTAAACTGTATGATATGTATTATTTAATATGTAAATATTTGGATTAATTCAAACTGCTATATCAACATTGCCGTTTGACAAAGAGGACTGACATAATCGAGCTGCTTGTTTGTATGAAAGGTGAACTGCGCAAAAGCGACCTCTACGACGGTTCTAGTATTATGCAGGAAGTTGCAGTGTCCTCATATGACCACAAGGGGGTATGAGCGCCACAGAAGACTCAAGAGTAAAAAGAAAAAAGGGGGGGGGGGAAACGTAACAACAAAAAAGAAGCCATAGCTCTGCTTTTACCAAGCACGACATGCTCAACACTACAATACCATCTTAAAGTTTTACACGGGGCCTTTAAGGCCAAAGAAACAACACGTTTGACCACGAAATGCGAACCCCTTTATGGATCTTTCCCCGTCGGAGAGCACCACCACTCGTCGAGGTGGAGTGTGTAGCTGCAGGGTTCGCCTGGCTCCCAAGCAATGCAGATATACGTGAACCACTGACAGATAATGTAGTTAATTATTGACATGCATAAGGTGTCATTCAACAAACGCAAAGCCCTCTGTAAACTATGTCAAGGAAACGTGGAACATGGAATGAACTATTTATTAACTGCTGAAACTAAATATCAAATCAAAAGCGCCGACAAAAGGTAGATCTGTCAGCTTTAAAAAGGTATAGATGATGTAAAGGTGAATTAAACATATGTCTAGGATTTGTGGTGAGAGGAAATCGTAATTCAGTTTAATGAGCAACCGGTGACAATAGAGGAGGCTATATATTGTGTGCATTGTGTTGGGAAAAAAAAATCCCAGTACATTTCGGAACTTCAACCTCACTTCTGACGCTCTCGGGAAGTTAAGGTCAAGTCAAACCATAAGCTTTACATATACGCTCCGCTGTGGCGCTCATCAAGTAGCATGTGTCTGGCTTGACCTGAAACACACAGGGAGCTCCGTAGGTAAGCAGGATTACCGATGGCCACAGATGCTGAGACAGAATAGAGGCTGGAGGGTCCAGGGCCAAAAAACAAAGGCTTGGATTACAATCCGGGAGGCGGGTTGGGAGGAGAGTAGGTGGGGCCTCTGCCACGCGGAAGTAGGCTACAGGACCCACAACCTCCGGAGCAAAACAACATACAAACGATGGGGGGGGGGGGGGGTTTGTCCGTGCACGCCACTTGAGATGACATGGGTCGCGATACCAGTCGCTGTAAATTGTTAATTGAGGCAGCCACACTTGAATCAATGAACTTCAATGAATGATCAATAAGTTCCCAGAGGCCAAAATTAAGTAGTATAATAGCTTGCTTCACGACAGGCAGCGAATTATGTTTTTTTATTCATCTGAAAGTAAAGCTACCTCAAAGATGCATTTTTTTTTTTAAGTACAGATTGCAATTAGACCTAGATCTTCAACATTTGAATTTTCGGTGCTAGTTTACAGCATGTTTTGGAGACCGTGTGGCTCATAAAACCTATATAAAAAGGACCTGCTCAGACTGTAAAACAGGATGTTTTGCAACATGTTGGGCCTCAAGAGAACGAAGCCAGAGAGCCCGATTCATTCTCCAGACATTGCGGCTAACCCGATTGGCCGAACTCTCCACACAGGAGAGTTCACCTGATTGGCCAGATTCACCAGACCTAGACAACAGTTGCCAACTCTAGGCCTAATTAATACGTGCTGAAGCCCGTGGGGTGCCAGGGAGGCGTGGCAATTTTACTTTTAGCAGTTATTCCATCACAGATTCTCAATAATAAACCAACTGTTTAAATTGTATACTGTCTAACTTAAATTGTAGGCTGTATTGGTTATCAATAAGGTAAAAATTCCCAATGTAAAAACCACATTGTGGGTCACCAACGCTTTCCTTAAACAAGGAGGGGGCTGCTGTCCAAAACCTTGTCAAGACACATCCCACCCCATTGTATTATCAGAGAGGCCCCCCCTATGTTTTAGTGGTCTTTAAACCATTTCCTTTCAGAAGCTGTCTGTCCGTTTCCCATCAAAGAATACTTGTCTTTGGATAAACCAGGGAATCACTGGATAGGAATGCTCTCACAAACCACCAACACACCGCAGCCAAACACACACACACACACACACACACACACCAACACACCGCAACCAAACACACACACACATGGCCCCCCAGGCCCTATCCTTACAAACATTCCCCACTGAAGAGCTGCTCACATTTGAAATGCGCCCACACACCCACCCAAACACACACACAAAAACCCACAGCAGTATTAAAAAAAAAAAAAAAAAAAAAAAAAACCCAAACCAAACAGAAAAAAAGTCAAGCACAAGCAGCATTCCTGACTAAATTTGAGATGCATTGTGACAGCCTCCTCTAGTCCCTCCCACTTCCGCTAGCGGGGCTGTCCGTCATATCAGGGCAAAGCTGCCAACAAAAAGAAAAAAAGGAAAAGGAGAGAGAGAGCAAAAGGGAGAGGGAGGAGGGAGCTTCCCCCCTTTCCTGCGCCGAGTCACCCCACCCAACCGGATTTCTCTCCCTCCACTCCGCGCACTTCCTAAATAAACCAAGGAGAGCTGGGCCGAGCGGAAGAGTTAGGGCAGCACCGCCGACCAGAGTCCTTATTAGAAGGAGGAGGAGGAGGAGGAGGTACTGAGGGCAGCAGCTGCAGCCACCTTCTCTAACCACCACGACTGCACTGCTAACTCATGACAAAGCCAAAAGCAGGCGAAACTGGGGGGGTAAAAACGGGAATATGTATGAAACGAGGGTGGGTAGAAAGAAAAAAAGGAGGAAGAAAAGGGGGCAGGCGTTTATCCGAAGCGCAGTGGAAGGAATGCTGTGGAGCTCTCTCTCCTCATTCCAGACCCTCACCCCCCCCCCCAAAATCCGTTCTTGTATACTCCCCCCAGTGAGCAGCTTTCCTCTGTACAAGCTTTTAGAAACCCCTCAGACGGCCCTGCAACGGAGAAGAGGTGGTGGTGAGGGGGGCGGGGGTCTGTCTGACAGTGACGCTACGCAGGCTGGATACAGGCTGGACTCTGGGTGGCAGAGTGGAGCACACATCCTAGCCTTCTCCCTTTTCCCCTCCTCTCTCTGCGTCTCTCTCGCTCTACCTCGCTCTCCTCTCCCCTCCCCCCTCGGCGAGCGGGGACACACAGTCACGTCATTGTGTTGGGGAGAAACTCTCTGGTTTTTTGAGATACAACCGCACTGATGAAGTCGCCGAGGGGAAAATCCACACGGTAGTGGGGACGCCAAGCCCCCCCCCCCGCCTCCGTACTCTTACGCAAAACAGCTCCCCCTCTTCTCCCCGTGTTAACACTGCAAGCGCTATGTAACAGGGTTTTGATTCGTGTTTTCCGCTGCCAACTCCCTGCAGTTTGGATTTGATTCTTCAATGGAGAGAGTGAACCGCAGACCCCCGGCCCCTCCCCTCCCCTGCCAAGCGGGCTTCACACCGTCCTTGCGGAGGGCTGGGATGACTCAGGCCTCAACACACACACACACACACACACACACACATCGAGAGCCACCCACATGGAATGTGGGCCGTACCCTCGCTTCCACGGTGCCACCAACACATGTGCTCTGTGCACGGTGAACCCCGGTGGCCATGAGGGTCAACCTCCTCTCTCCCTCTCTCACCACCACTCAAACCAAGAGACATGTCAAAACACACACGAAGGGGAAATGGTGGTGTGTGTGTGTGTGTGTGTGTGTATGTGACATTTCCCCAGTCACAGTTAAAAAAAAATAATTAATAAATAAGGCACTTGACAGGAACTGGCATGATGGAGCTGACAGCAGACGGGTCAGGAGGGTAGCGGAGTACAAAGGCAGGGGTATGTGACGATGGCGGCGGCTGACTATTAGGAAACCCTGGTGCTGTGTGCCGGGGGTCCGTGGCTCCGCTCTGCAGACCACAGCCAGGAGACAATGATGGCCGAGGGCCAGCAGCACCAGCCATCTGACACATACATAAGGAGAGCGAGGCCGGGCTGCTGTTGCACAGCTCCACAATATGGAGGAGGAGGCGGCGTTCGATGTCAGCGGCGGTCGGGGTTTTTCAGCCATGGAAATAGTGAGGGAGAGACGCAGCACAACAACGTCCGGGGCGGTTCGGAAGAGCCAAAGGAAAACAATCTCGCTCGCTCTCTCTCCCTCCCTGCCGCCTTCTCGGACTCAATCGATATCGGCATCAGCTGTATTACAAGGGATCTGACTTTTTAACCACAAAAAAGGTTGAACAGAATGGAAATGTAATATAAATGTAATATATCCACAATAAGAAGAGCAATGCGGCTGCCCTGTATGTCAAAGTAAAACTACCCGTTACAAAATCATAACTGTCCCTACCCAATACCCTTTACAGTTTATATTCGCTAGAGATGTTTTTTTTCCATTGCCATGTTTATTAATACACTATTGCGTTATAGAATTAAATTATACATTTTAATAGAGGTGTATTTGGGATGGACATAGCAGTCTTTTATGTAAACAAATAAAATAAATCAATACTCAAGTGCTCACTTCTTGTGTGTCAAACTAAACATCAGTGGACCGTCAAATGGACTTGTGATGTTGGACATGGACAGCCACCCCGACCATCAGGGAATGACAGACGGCAACATGTAGCGGCAGCATTTGAAGAATGCATTATGCACTGTGTGGCCAAGTTAAACTTCTGGCGTGTGTGTGTGTGTGTGTGTGTAAAACAGAGGAGGGGGTCGGCTATAATGGTCTGCAAGGGGAGCCAAACAATGAGAGCCACTCATCACGGAAGTATTCCAGGATCCATCCTCAGCCCAGTCTGCTGCCCTCAACTCCAAGCATACCTTGTCTGTCTTACTCTCACTGGTGTGTGGTGAAGCGATGCTGGAGACAGCAGTAACAGCACGGCAACAGGAAGCAGGCAGAGGAGCAACAGCAAGGTTACTGCTGCAGTCTCAGCCTTGGGGCCACCTGTCGGGGAGGGAGGGAGCCAGCCACGCTCACTTCCACTCAGAACCAAGTGGCCACAAGGTGAACAAGGCCCATATAATGATCATTCAGCCAGCTAGCAGCTAAGTTAACAGGTCACCTGAGTGCTGCTAGCCACCCCCTGCCTGAATATCATGTGATGCACACAGGGCCCCATACTGGGGGAAGCTCTGTCTGCTGGTCTTTGTAGGGGACTAGGCTCAAAACAGACTGTGTCCAAGGGCAGGACCCCCCAATACAGACACACACACTAGGGCCTTGCTCAGTGTATACATACACAGAGACGACATGGTCTACAAATGAAGCTCATTGCCTTTAATAGGAAAAACATTCAGATTTTGCACTCGGGCATTTGTGATTCCAATCAAATGCAACCTACTCTCTTACACAGAATCATAGCTAATACTTTTGGTTTTCGTTACATTACTCTGGCAATACCTTTTTTTTAAAAAGACCTAAAATGGTTTGACACTTGATACTTCTGGGGAAGAGATGCCAGCATCTCGGTGAGGGGGTGAACAGAAAGGCGTGGCACACGCACCCACAAGCACACCTGCGTCCTGCTCCTGTGGGACAGCAGACACGGCAACGGGCCGACCTGCCCCGTCTGTCAACAGATGTGAGCCACAACCAAACTGGACCAATGGTTCCTCTGGTGTATCCAAGGCCATGCGCAGCTGGTCAGGTATTTGCAGACGCCAGCCGCGTGAGTGAGGACCAGAAGATACGGCGATCTTGACGAAGCGTGAATACCATTTACTCAATAGCGTACCCTCCGATGTGTGACGTCCATGTGGGGGGATTTGTATTGTATGTCGCAAACCTTTTGATTAGACACAGTAGGGCCCTCGCTTATCTTGCATTCAGAACCTGTCCACACAGGACACGGCCACTTTCCCATAGTCTAAAAATAGACTCTTGCTTTTTCTAAATGGGCACCTTTTTAAATAACGAGTGTCATGTGACATTGCTCAGAACACTACCACAATGGGTCTTATTTTGGTATGAGATTCTTCATGCATTAGTCACTACTTAGGAGACACTTTCATCCACAGTGACTTAAAGTGAAGATGCCGCCATTTAGGGGCTGGTATAGGGGTGAGGCATTTTGCTCAAGATGTTGACATATAAAGGCTGGGTACATTGGGGATCACACATAGATCCCCCCCTCCACCCTATGAGCATTAGCACGATAAGCACTTTGACTGGACCTGTGGCACTTAGTTACGTCACCTGTGTGTCTGATAGTCACAGTGGCCTGCGCCAGAGGGGAGGTGACAGGAGGGCTGGAGATCCATGCAGCGCTGTGGGAGGTCTCATGTTATGATTCCCTTGACAGATGCTTTAGGGGGCAGACATCTGCGCGTGACAGATCTGCACGGAAAACGGTGCCACGCCGGCAGCATCAATCAGCTGCTAGGATAATAACATGCAAGTTCTTCACAGAACAGCTGCAATGTCCAAAAACAAAAACGGCAATCCATCTCATCTTTAACTCCAAATCCAAAAGCGCAACTCATGTGTTTAGCAGTCTCTGTTGACTCGCAAATCTAAAAACCTAAAAAAAAAAAACTGAAATAACGCGAGAAAAGGAAAAAGACATGCTTGGAAGGAGCCACAAAGAGCCATTAGAGCCGCCAAGAGAGAGAGAGAATGAATCTGGACATGGAGGCCAATGTGTAGCGAGCCCACAGCTCAGGACAGAGCAGTGTTGTGTCGCTGCAAATTGAGCTTGGTCAACAACTGCTTCACTCTTTTTTTTCTTTTTCTTTATAGGTTTATAGCCATCACTTTCACAAGGTACTGCAGTTGATGACAAACCATGACAATAGAACCGACAAGACTCAGCCTGCGTGTGCAAGTCTGAATCAAATGTTTTAACACATGACAATTTCCTCATTCGTGTCATAGGGAGGGCAAAGCACAACAACTCATCTCTGTTCCCCCAGAACATGAACACATACACGTTTTGAAGATGGCTTTAATGACAGACTGTTGTACATTTCAGAGAAGTTGGGGGGGAATAACACTATGATGGTTGGTGGTCTATTTGAACACTGGCCATTCCAGTGTTTAAACATGCATTTGTTGTTTTTTGCTGTATGACTCACGTTTTACAGTTCCGATATAGGGTCAATTTAAACGGTATGCTGCGTAGTGAGTGAAGTGAATTTTATGTTGTTTCTTAAGTTAAAGGTCTTAAGAAACCTGTGCGAGAAACAGTGAGGTTTCACTCAATTAAAATCCATAAATTACGATTTGTGTTTTGCATATTTCAATGCAACCAGAGACAGTGGGTATGTATAACGCAGAAACGACAATGTCAATCGGTTTCACTACGAGAACCTGATGCCATACACACAGCAGTGCGATACACAAAACGAGCAATGGCATATGACGTGACGCACGTTAAAGTGCTACGAGGCGAGCGCATCTGATAATAGGGCTTATTGCGGTAGCTTCTGTAAAACAGTATGATGGGCCAGACGCATTCGCTTTTGCAGTGATGATATTGATATTCTACAATGTACGCGCAAGTGTGTATGTAGTTACTTTCCGGTAAGTACGTCGGCGCTGCAGTCTCCTCGACCAACAGGGGTGTGGAAGGGTACAACGTTGCTATCATGTTACCACAACACCCATGTCAGGTCGCCATTTTCACAGCGCTTTTCAAAGGACAGCGAAACAACACGTTTAGAAAGGGAAAAGCATCGCCGCTCCAGACGAGATCCCAAAACAGTCGCCTCTTTCACACATTTTTCCTTCTTAGGTATAAGGCTGTCGGTACACTCTTTTCACGCTGCTGTGCAGATCTTTTGAAAACGCATCGAGAGAATTGAAGCTAACATGCTAACAATTATGGTGAGCAATGGCTTCTCTAGAGATGCGGCGCATGCTAAGCTATAACATTGTTCTTCAATGTGGATTAGCCATCGAGGAATATTACACAGTAGTCTAAAGACATATAATGTTCTCGAGAAAATGCGTAATAATCGCGTAATCACGACTATGATTACGTAGTGGCTTGGGTCGCCCAACATATCCCAATGGTGCGCTAGGTGGTCAGGCTAACATAATGCGTGGTGAGTCGCTTATTGTGGCTAGATAGAAAAGACCGGAGTGGATTACTCGTCTCGTCAGACAGGAGACAGGAGCAAAGCAACATGACGGCAGTGAGGTCAATGCCCCAAAAAACAATCCAGGTTATTTGTTCATCACTTCCCAGGCAAACTCGGGCATATTACAGGATAACCACCAAATGGTCCCGTCGGTAACAATCGAATCCATGCTCGTTTTTTTTTATTTAAGTATGGTTGATGCAGGATCGCTTTACCTAAGTCCACTATCCCCTCCCCCACGTATGCAGCATTTGAGGCACAAATGTGAATCTAAATTAACTAATCGCGTAAGGCTTTTCATTCGTGCGTGAAACGCATGCAATGGCGATAGGTCGTGTAATATTTCCCCTGGCTTTAGAACAAGTCGTTTAATTTCGAGGAGAGCTACTTAGCTCATGTAGTTCGCTGTTACTGTCGCCATGACCATTTCCTACAAATGAGATTACTTTGAATTCGTCCAGGGCACCATTCATTGAATACTGTGTTTTGACGCAAATTGAAGGGTTGTGCTTTAATCCTTACCCTGGAAAATTGTGCTGTTTAAGGTTAGTAGTACTACGAGGATGCATACTGTTTAACTTGCATTTGTTATACACAAACAGCATATTATACATAAATAAAAACAAAATGGGTCGTGCTTTTACTTCCAGTTCGTGTACGACCGTAAAGCAACTATAAAGAGGGATGCTTCTGCAGGATTGGCTGATAATAAAGCGGGGAGATAACTGACATTGACCTTTTTATAAACACCAACACGTTTCCAAACATTGCCTGGTTAACGATACGTGGTGTAACTACGTGACCAAACTAGACGATTTTCAACATAAGCTGACTTCAATACACAAGCACATTAATAACTACATTTTTGTCGACCGACTGTTTATGTGTGTGTGTGTGTGTGTGTGTGTGTACAC
>JAOPJK010000074.1:10115278-10130576 GCA_027123565.1 Phycis chesteri
CACACACACACACACACACACACACACACACACACACACACACACACACACACACACACACACACACACACAATAAGCAACATAACATTGAAAACATGACTTTTGATAAACAGCCAAGGTGAAATGTTGAATATCTGTGCATACCCACCTAAACCTTTCTGTTTTGTAAACCTCTGTGCCTTCATGCATGCAACATGGATAAGTTGCAGTTACATTTACATGTTACATGTTAGATGTAAGTTACATGTTACAAATGCTCATCACAGTGACGCAAAACGTAACAAAAATATTAAGAATATTAGAATAAAATATCATACTTGAAATTCAATCAATGACTATCGCTCCGTTTCAAATGGATTTCATTCAACATGTTTTTAACCAACAACACCTTCTCTGTTTGTCTTTTTGTCTTACAGAAAGAATGGCTTTGCCTCAACTGCCAGACCCAGAGAGCGATGTCGGGCCAGCCTGGTGACCCGCCCGCCGTGGCCGAGACGTCCCCCGAGAAACCACCGCCACCCGCTCCCGCCCCCGTCCCTCCCTCCACCCCTCCCCCCGCGGTCGTAGATCCAAAACCCTCGGTAGAGCCTCCAGAACCCACCCCGCCTCCCCCGGAGCCAGAGGTAGAGTCACCCCAGAGCCCGACCCAGCCCCCCACACCCACACCTGATAGTAAACCCCAGGACGGTAGTCCTCCTGCCCGCGGTGCCGTACCCCCCGGTAGCGCCCCTCAGGAGACCATGAGCCTGCAGTCCAACATTTTACAGCCCCAAGCAGTGGCGGCGGCACCGTGTCCTCTGGGTAACGAACCCGCTCCCACGTCGGAGAGGTTTGCCGAGGTTGTACCTGAGGCTGCAGCGCGGGAGCCACCGGAGAGCGGTTTTGGAACGCAGCCCGCTCACGCTCAGCCTGAAACTGTCAGTTCTGCCCCGGTGGACACTGAGCCAAAGCTTGAGTTAAATGCAGAGTTGGGGGGCGAGGCAAACGACAGCTCCGCAACGCCTGTCACAGTGAAGGAGGAGATAGAGTCCCCCGCAAAGGGCGAGGCACATGAGAGCTCTTCAGCTCCTGCAGAGATTTTAGAGGCACTCAAGGCCGGGGAGAGAGAGTCAGCTTCCGTAGAGGAAGTTTCTGGTCTGCTGGCCCTTGAGCCGGAACTTACGGCTCCTATAGTCATAAAGGCGGAAAACAGAGAGGGAGTTGAACATGCGGCTGCCCTTCAAGAGGGGGACTTCAGTGAAGTCGAAACTCGATCGGCTCCCACTGAACAAGCAGTTGCAACGGATGCATTACAACATGTGAGCCATGAGAGCAGTGCGCAGAAGCCCGAGGCAGGAGATATTGTAACAGACAAGGGGGAAGAAACTCCTGCTGAAATGAAGGTTGAGCCAGAAGTGATTGCGATCCAGCCAGACACTGCGATCCCCGCAGCCACTGTTGACAAAGCTGCAGTCCTCCACACTGTGGATACTCAGTCAGAGCCAATAAAGAATATAGAAAGTGCAATGGAAAATCTGCCTGTCTTAGATGCAAAGAGGGAAGCTGATTCTATTGCCACTGAACCCAATGTATACCTAGAAGAGAAAAAAACAACTGAGAAAGCAAAGGAGTTTACACAAACACCAGTTGAGGAGAAGCTTAGTATGGCTCCACCAGAGGGTGAAATGAACACAGCTGTTAACAAGGCAGCGCAGGAGGAGTTAATCGACAGGAATCAATTTGAGGAGGGCTTCGTCGAGAAACATTTAACCGAAGAGAAGTTGCTTGAGGGAAAAGCAGTTGGGGCAAAGGCATCTGAAAACTGGACAGGCACAGAGAAGGCCCCAGATAAGATAGCCGTTGACAAAGGGCCAGGAACTACCCCCTTTGCTGAATCAGAGAGCGTTCGCCCGGTGATAGATGGAGAGAAGGAAGAACTAAAAGCAGCCACAGAGCCAGCACAGCCTGTCCCAGTTAGTCATGTGCTCTCTGAAGAAGAGAAGCGAGCAAATAATGAGCCGAAACCATGTCCACCAGCTGACCCATCTCCAGTTCAAGGGAGCCCGGTCGAGAGTCCCTCATTGGCTGGAGCATGTGTGGCGACAACGCCGCATCCCTTGCCCAAAGCAGAAAGCATATGTCAGGAGGAGAACGAGAAATACGGAGATGCAATTCTTTATCCGCAGAACAAAATGCCTGTCCCGCCGGAGAAGAGCATAGCCGTGTCTGTTGACATGGATATTTGTGGTAGTGAAGGAGAAAAAGTAAACACGACAGGGCCAGAATTCAATGTTGAGACAGCGTCGTACCCACACGTAGGCAGTGAGGCACAAGAACCCCATGATGTCTCCCAGAACAAGAGTATGCCAGTTAAGATAGAAACCGAAAAGCAAGAGACACATTTGACAGGTGGAAATAACCAAGAAAAACATAGTCAAGAGTCCTTGACGGGCAGTGACGGGAGGCAGACAGAAAACACGTTAGACAAAGGGCACTGCGCACCACTGCGGCTTACTCTGTCAGAGAAAGAAAAACAAGTTGAGTCTAAAGCCGACGCGGGTTCCAAAATGGAGTCTACTTCTGTTGCATCGGAGAACATGTGTAGTGACAAGGAGGGAAGGGCCGAGTGTGACATCAGAGATAGCATAACTCCCACGGGCAGTCAAACATCCAAAATGGTGGCCGAAGGCGTTTCAACAGCTCAAACCCCTGTAGCAAACCCTGGCACCCCAACCTCTGTAGTTAGTGAGCAGAAGAGAGCTGGTGGCCCAGAGGAACAGAATGCTGACACAGTGGAGCAAAGGAAGGCCGACGCTAAGCTGCTGGAAAAATCTAGCGAGGCGAAGGAAGTGGTTGAGGTGACTGTAGTATGTAACATAAGTAGCGGTGTAGTTAGACCCCAGAGGCCATGCAGTGAATCATTCCAAAAGACGACAAAACTAAATCCCAGGACAATTGAAATGTATTTCTATGCTAACAATAGCCCATTCCAGCATCCAGACTGTCTCACATTTAACAAATGCATCAAATGACGTAACCAGCCTACTTCTACTTACAATAGGCACAAAAAACACACTTGCAGAGGCAGGATCTTTCAGTGTCTTTTCACCTTCATTCCATCCACTAACACCAGATGGCCTTATAATATCTGCCCCCCATTCTATTCTGGATTATTTCACATTTTATAATTACATTTTTGTAATTTTTTTTGCCATGAAAGTAGTTGAAAACTAATGGCTGAAATCAAATACATGTACATGCAATTAATATAATAATATTACCCTTCTTTCTTTTTCTTTTTCAAACAGGCTAAAGGCATAGATATACACCAGAAGGAACCTGGGGATGGAGAAATCGCCCAGGAAAGCAGTCCTACCAGTCCATCAGACTTTGCCCGGTTGGAGAGCACCGTCCTCCCCATTCTTGAGGCCAAGCAAGCCAGCCCGCAGCCAACAGACGGCGAAGGAAACACCAACTCACTGAAGATCAGACGCAAACTCGAGGTGCTCCCTCTATCGCCCGACACGCCCAGCTCTGAAGATGACAGAGAGCTCTCTGAAAAGAGGGATACCTCGGGGACCACCACTCAGAAAAAACTCCTTGTGCCCATAAACCTGCGAGCAGACTCCCTGGAGGACAGCAGTGAGAGTTTTGGAAAGGAGAGCCCAATGTCTGGGGATGATGAGGACTTCATTCGGAAGCAGATCATGGAAATGAGCGAGAATGAGGACGCGTCCCCGTCCGACGAAGAGAACCTGGTTCGGCGAAAGATCAGAGACGCGGAGAAGAAACGGGTTGAGCAACAAAGGAGCACAACAGCGAAGACCAGACGCCTCCTCAAAAGCAGCTCCATAAGCCCAGATGATGAAGATGAAAAGCACCTCCCTGGCTCATTGGACAAGGCTAATGAAGCAGAGAAAGACGAGGCGACTGAACCCAAGCCAGAGACTGGTATTGCTGTCCGTAAATTTAGAACTATTGAGCTCAACGCAACCAGTGCTCCTATAAGGATAACTCCAGATGATGGTGAGCTTGAAATGGAAAGCCTCACAGATTCGCCGGATGACCGGTCCAGGGGGGACGGATCGTCCAGCCTACATGCATCTAGCTTCACGCCGGGGACGTCTCCTACATCCATCTCCTCTCTTGACGAGGACAGTGACAGCAGTAGTCCCAGCCACGCACGGTCTGGAGAGGGGAAACAACACAGGAAAGCCAAACACAGACAACCAGGTCAAATGCTCCCAACCATCGAGGACTCTTCCGAGGAAGAAGAATTGCGTGAAGAGGAGGAGCTTTTGAGGGAGCAGGAGAAACAGAAGGGTTCGGGAAAAAAATCCAAGAAGGACAAAGATGACCTTCGATCCCAAAGAAGGAGAGAACGCCCGAAGACGCCGCCAAGCAATCTCTCCCCGATCGAAGACGCCTCGCCAACAGAAGAATTAAGACAAGAGGCTGAAATGGAGGAGATCCGACGGTCCTCCTGTTCCGATTTCTCGCCAAGCATCGAATCAGATTCAGAAGGATTTGAAATCCATGCGTCAAAGATTGCGGCGGTACAGAAAACATATCAGCTCCCAACGTCTGTGTCCCTTCACTCTCCGACTGATGAGCGAAGTGCTGACAAAACAGATACAAAAATTCTTAAAACTGCTGATGAGGCCTATGAAGAGATAATGTTGAGAGCCAAATCTCCAACAATCGAAAAAGTGGAGATTCAACCTGGAAAAGACTCCCTATATGGAGGGATGCTGATCGAGGACTATGCCTATGAGACTCTCATTGACAATACAAATACTGAGCAGGTGGTGCAAGCAAAGATAGATGTTCCAGCTCACTCCAAAAAGCTGAGATCGCCGGACGAAGTATACGAAGACATGATAAAGAAAAGGAAGGAGTTCATGAAACTTGAGCAGGAATATCAAAAGATGCAGCCAGTCACAACGACGACCGCGCCCGAAATTGTGTTGCAACCTGCTGAGAGCTGCGTCTCGAATAGCACTGTAGTAACACCAGGAAAGGATGGAAAAACATTACTGGATGCTGAGGCCGCCTATGAAGAGCTCATGAAAAAGGTTTTGACGCCTGGGACTAGTCCAACTCAACAGGATCCAGAGGCCACCCCTCGGAGGGCACTGCATCCCATCCCAGACCTAAAGGTGACCCAATGCTCTTCTGGAGAATTGTCCTCAGATGAGGAGATTATCAAAAAGGAAGAGGAGAAAACCAACATACCACCAGTAACTTCCTGTGCAGGGCCTGACTCAGTATCAGTTATTATTGACGTTCCACCATCGTCCACATCAGAACAGAAACCACAGTTGAATGCTGTGTCATCCCAATCGGATATTGTAGATTTGTCCAACACAACCCCTAGACCAACACCCCCTGTGGTGGTTAGTGTGTCACCCTTGCCCACTGTTCCTCAGTACACATCCACTGTTCCCAGCATAGTGTCAACTGCCCCACCGGTCCCCCCGAAACCAAACATCCTTCGCCGGGGCAATTCTCAGGAAAAAAATGATTCATCTGTCACGTCTCCTCTGCCACCTCCTACTCCACCGAAACCCACGGTATTCCCCAGGAAACCTCCAGTTCCACTACCTCCCCAAGTCCCAGTAACCTCCATAAGGCCAGAACCCTATGTGACCTCTACAGACCAAGCTCCAAGACACCCAGTGGCGCCAACGTATAAGCCTCATGTTCCTCCCCCAGTTCCCCCGAAGCCATCCATTTCCACTGGGGCTGGGCCTAGTCACAGACCGGGGGATGGTGCCAAACCACCAATTGCACCAAAGCCTAACTCTCAACCTCCTTCCCCTGCCCATGTCCAGTATCCACCCAGACCCACTGCACTTGCCACAGACCCTGAAGATGTAGCCCTGAATCTGAGTCCTTCGACTGAAACCAAGTTTTTTCACTCCTCGCCGTCTTCACCAAGATATGCCAGCAATCTTCGTGACACATATGTGGTCATCACGCTACCCTCTCAACCCAATTCCCCGGTCGAAGGTATCTCAACCCAAGCACCATCTAGTCCTGGTCCAGTCTCCCCTTCAAGACATGGTCAACAACCATATCCACCGCATACACAAACAACTAGGGTGCCCCTGGCATACACAAGAGTGACAGAGTCCATAGAAAGCCAGGAGATCTGTGGCCTAGAAAAGCATGTCTCCAGTTCTTGTCATATTATTGAGGCCATATCTGCCTCAGCACAACCTCCAGTGGTTCTGCCTAATGTTGTTTCTCAGGTGGTCAAAACAGAAGTCCAAAGAACTACCGTATCTGTTGTTCATGAAAGAACACCACCTCCAATGCCAGCTCCAAGAGCAAATGGTGTTCCAATCTCAATGGAGAAGCCAAAACCCCAACCGCCTGCACAGAATGGACAGGCCTACCAGCATTGTGAGGTGGTTGATCTTCGGACCATGAAAGAAGAACCAGGATCTGACGTGAAAGGTGTGGACCTGTCTTCTGGCACAGATTTCAGGCGCCAGTCCTTTCCACCAAGCGATGTCGGTAATCGTCAGAACAGCGCGGTGCAGCCCTCAGTGGTCAACCTCAGTGCCGAATCCTCCACTGTCTCCATTGTTACTGACAGCATCACAATAGTGACCTGTGCGGCTACAATCCAGCGTTATGACAGTTTGGACAACTCTGCTACTTCAGCTCCCCTCCAGCTAACAAAAAACAAAGCATTCGAGCCTATGTCTCAGATTGTTTATCGTCCTATCGATGCTCAGCCTTCTACTGGATCCAATGTGGAAATCCCAATCAACCTTTCAGTGGGTTCAGGCATGAGTGCAACGTTCCAGTCCCCACCTGTCACCATTGCCCCCATGGCAGCTCAGAGTTGTGTAGCTGCGAATGGTTTGATCACGGGCACAGCCACATTCGCAGGGGCTGTGGACCTTAGCACGACCAAACCATTCAACACATTTGTGTCAGTGGATACAACTTCATCGGAAGTTGTCACAGCAGTAATGACAGAAGATGATGGCAAACCTGTGGATCTAACAGCTGGGAGAAGGTCTGTATGCTGTGATGTTGTATACAAACTGCCATTTGCAGGGAGCTGCACATCTCAGCAGCCCACAACCCCCTTACCCGAAGACCGCTTTGGATATCGAGACGACCATTATCAGTACGACCGCTCACCCTACGGCATGCGAGGGTTTGGGGGAATCAAACCATCGATGTCTGACACAAACCTGGCGGAAGCCGGGCTTTTCCTTTACAAGAGCAAGAACAGTTATAATTTCAATGTCACCTCAGAGGGTGCAGTAGATCTTACCTCAGCGAAGGTATCCGACACAGGTCAGTGCTGTGACATCGCCGACCTCTCGCTGAAATGTTATTTTCAACTGCAACATCTGATTCATGGCTAATTCATGTGGCATTTTTTTCTTCAATTTTTTTAATTTCTCATCCTGATTTGCATGGACATTCAATTATTTTTTCCCTGCAAGATTTTGTTTTTCTCTGCATGCTTTTTACATATTATTTGGGCATGACGTGTTGTGATGTATTTTTTAAATTTTTTGTACTTTTTATGATTTGGATATCCATCGGCATGCAACCGTCATCTTCAACATTAAGATTGTCTGAATCGTTTGGCCTCAATTTATATTTTTGACTTCTGACAGGTGAAGCCGTGGACTACTCCAAAAAAGGGGCCTATGCAGGCATGACAATTCCACCCTACTCCCAGGCCCGTGTCACCGGGGCCGCTGGCACAATCTTTGGAACAAACAGTGTCCTGAGGTCATCCAACGGGGTGGTGTATTCTTCAGTCTCCGCACCAATCCCATCCACATACGCCATCACCACCCAACCCGGCTCAATCTTTAGCACTACGTACAACAACACCATGCATACCAGTGACACCATGCCGTCTCTCTCCAACCTCGAGAATTTGCCTCTAAAGCGATCCCACAGCTTTATCTCCACCTCGTCGGCCGGAGATCAGGAGGACGTCCCGCTCAACTTGGAGCTCTCAAAGGACGGTACCAGTGCTGCTGATGTTGTTTCCAGGGCATTGACGTCACTGTCCCTTGACAGCTACACCGATGCATCCCTTGAAGCCATAGCTGCCTCCCTGGAGGCTCTGTCCTCCCCCATGGTTCCTGGGGACGGCCAGTACCAGGCGGAACGGGAGAGACTGGAAATGGAGAAACTCAAGCAACAGCGCTTGGCCGAGGACCTGGAGTGGGAACGCCAGGAGATACAGCGGTTCCGCGAACAGGAGCAGCTTCTGGTTCAGAAGGAGTTAGAGGAGCTGCAATCCATGAAACAGCATATTCTTGCCCAGCAAGAGGAGGAGAGGCAGGCACACCTCATGTTGCAAAAGGAGACCTATGCCCAGCAGCAACAACAGTTGGAGCAAATTCAGAGGCTCCAAGAGCAACTACGCATGCAGCTGGAAGAACAAAAAATTCGACAGATGTACCCTGGGGGGGACATCCCAGGACACGGTCCACAGGAGGCAATCGTTATAGGGCCCGATGGCACCGTACTGGCCCGGAAAATAACAGACAGTGGATGCCAGACAGATGAAGAGGATGATTCAGTGAGCAAAGTTTACACAGCTGGCAGGAAAAAGAAGAGCGTCAAAAAGGGTGTTGATAGTTGCGTGCAGACCGACGACGAAGATCAAGAAGAATGGGAGACTCAGAATAGGGCCAGACGAAGCAGGCCTCGCACTGCAAGGGGTGACCGGGGCGGGCAGACTGAGGTGTCTCTTCAGGCTCACACAGAGATTTCTATACAAACCGACTCGGAAGGGAATATACGAATGGATACCAGGATGGAGCTTTCCGACCCAGAGAGAACCTCCCCGAAGAGACGCCCCACTCCCTTAGAGATAGGCCAGTCGCCGAATCTCAAAGTCGACCCTTCCCTTCAGGCCCCCAAATCTCCCAAAGTACTCTACTCCCCTATATCTCCCTGTATATCCCCCAGCAAGTCCCTCGAGTTTGTGTCCTATGAAAATACACTGGGTGATACGAGCCCTCAAAAACTGCGAGGGGATCCGTCTAATGTCTCCCCAGCAGCGAGCCCAAGGGGACCGAAAGCCATGCAGAGATCCATGTCTGACCCCAAGCCCATGAGCCCGACGGGAGAGGAGAGAGTATCGTCTGGCACACAACATGGTGATGGTTTGGTAAGTGTGGCGAGCTTCCTAACCCTACAGTCATATTGTACAGATAACTTGTTTATTAGGAACTTGCCATACACACTGGTTAAATGTCATTTTGTATTTGTATTTGTAGTTTGACATTAGGGACAGAATTAATGATAATGAAAAGTATAACTCAAATGACATCATGCAGCAGCAGTGCTATTCTCTGGTCTGGTATGAATGCTCTGGGCTTTTTTTCTTCAAATTAATATGATCCACTCACAGCCATGCCCCTTCCGAAGAGCCGGCTGCTGCAAAACCTACAATTTATATTGGCATTTAGCTGCTGAGGAACACTTCAATTGTCTTTATTATTTTTCATCTGTTTTCTCTGTTGTACTAAATATTTGTTGCTGGAATATTGCTCTATTGCTCTGTAATGCCACACGTGCATTCCCTCATGTTCCATACTGCAATGAAAACTATTGTTCCACATATTGTTATACACATTTTATATATACGATATTTAAACTTGTATATACATACTTCCGTCCCAACCCACTGTTTTATTTTTAGTTCTGAAAGGACCAAACCAGCCGAGCCTTTTTTATAGATTTTTCTCCCTGTGTTTCGCCTCGCTGATCCAACATTGGGAACCCCCATACATAAAAGATTGACCAATGAAGGATGACCAAAAAAGCTGCGCTTGCAAGAAAATGTTGAGCCAACAGATCAGTCGGGATTAATGTGAATGCATTACCTCTTTGAAAATACATTTAAATATTATATGTTATACGGTATTATTAATGTGTACATTATACGGGAGGTAACATTTACTTTAGAAGCTTATAGGGTGGCAATAATGGCTCTTTGGAATCAAAGCCTGTTTGGCGTATTATAATCAAGGCATTGATAAAATAGAAGTGATTAATGTTTTATATTTTAACAAATTTTAACAGGTTTTTTTATCAGATGATCAAAAAACACCATGCAAGAGCAAGTCATTATGTAAAAGCTAGTTAAGCATTTGCAATGTATGTAATGTATGTACCCAACATATTGGAGCCTACCTGTACACTTGGAGATAATGCCTTACTTCTTGCAGCACCTTAATGCCCATTAACTATCTACAGCATAGGTAGATTTTAATACAAAAAAGCATCTGCTAAATAGAAAAATAGTAAATATCCACAGCACTCATTGCTGCTGCAAGGACTACTGCAAAGTCGCACACCTTGTTCCTAATTCTTTCTCCCTCCTTTCTGCCCATAGGGTAAAGGCTCGGGGGGCACGCCCACCGGCACTCAGAAGAAGGTGAAACGCACGCTGCCCAACCCACCCTCAGAGGATGAGTCGACCGCCACCGGCCAGACGGCGTACACCACCGGCTCCGCCCGGCGCAGGATGTGCCGTAACTCAAACCTGGCCCGTGCCAAAATACTGCAGGACATCGACCGAGAGCTAGACCTGGTGGAGCGCGAATCGTCCAAGCTGCGTAAGAAGCAGGCCGAGCTGGATGAGGAGGAGAAGGAGATCGATGCCAAGCTCAGGTACCTTGAGATGGGAATCAATCGTAGAAAGGACGTCCTGCTGAAGGAGCGGGAGAAACGAGAACGTGCCTACCTGCAGAGCGTGGCAGAGGACAGGGACTACATGTCGGACAGTGAGGTCAGCAACATTCGTGACACGAGGGGCGGCTGTGGGGACGGTGAGGATGAGGAGATCGTGGTCCACGGTCTGGAACGCCCGAGGACGGCGCCGCAGTCAGAACTGGATGAGTTTGTTCCACCACAAACCAAACATGAATACGGGAAGTACTCCCAGTACCAGTACCCCCAAACCCATTACCAATCCCTCTACCAAGCCCCCCAGTCCTACCAATCTCAGTCAATCTACTCCTCCGTCCCCTCGCTCACCAGCGCCCAGCAGCAGAGCTACCACCAGATGCTCCTCATCCAGCAGAAAGCGGCCAGGCAAGCGGCCCTCCTCTCCGAGCTGGATGCGACAAAGTACAGCGTGGTCAGCCGCCAGCCTGACCCAACGTCCTCCGCCTTCCTCGGAGTCAAGTACGACAAGTACGGCAACCACCTGGACCTCCGAGCCCTAGAGAGCGGAAGCATGGCCGGGAGCCCCATGTCGGCTATCTCTGATTCCTATTACACAGACGTGGACCACCACACGCCCCGCAGTTACATGTTGCTCGAGGACGCTGCCGAGCTGGCCAAGAGCACCACAGGCTTGTCGTCCTCCTACAGTCTGGCCGAACGAGAGCTGGCCAAGGCAGAGAAACTGCTGCGGAGAAGCGCTGCCGATCTGGGCTCGACCGACTACCTGGGATCCACGTCCAGACTCCATACCTATGGGAAGACTCCGGACGAGGACGACCCCATGGAGGAGCCCTACGAACTGAAGCTTCTGAAGCAGCAGCTGAAGCAAGAGTTCAGGAGGAGTACGGGTGGGACGGAGAGCTTGGAGCAGCTGACGGGACTCTCCCATCATTACTATGCGCCGAACTCCAGCCTCTCTAGCTACTCCCAGAGACAATACCCAAAGACGGATAAGTACAGCATCAGTCGGCTCACTTTGGAGAAGCAGGCGGCGAAGCAACTACCGGCGTCCATGTTGTACCAGAAACAAAAGACCACGCTGATAGAACCTAAGATCTCCTCCAAGTATTCCTCTATCACCGACGGCAGAGGTTTGGACACAGAATACAATTATCTCGGGTCTACCAGTGCGTCCGCAAGATCCAGTCGGCTCCTGCAGGACGAGATCACATTCGGCCTGCGGAAGAACATAGCAGAGCAGCAGAAGTACCTCGGCTCCACCCTGGGCGCCAATCTGGCTGGTTCACTAAATATGGGCCAAAGCCTCGGCCTGGACTCCGCTTATCCAAGTGGTAGCCGCTCTAGACCGGCATCCAGGCCAACGTCTTGCTACGGCCTGGATTTGTCCCTCAAGAGAGACCCCTCCAACTCTTCCCTGAGGCTCAAGGGGGATGGGGAGGCATCCGGGGAAATGTCAAGCTACCAGACCCCTTCCGGTCGCACGAAGCCCACCAGCCTTCCCATAGTTCAAAGCGGGAGAGGCCGAATTCCTATTGTGGCGCAGAACTCAGAGGAAGAGAGTCCACTGAGTCCCGTCGGCCAGCCAATGGGCATGGCGAGGGCGTCGGCCGGACCCCTGCCACCCATCTCGGCGGACTCCAGGGACCAGTTTGGCTCCTGCCTGTCTCTGCAGGACTCCCAGCAGCAGCATATCAGAGAGGAGCCGACCAGGGGCAGGAACTACGCACTGCTCGATGACCTTCAAAGCAACATGTCGGACAGTGAAGGTAAAGAGCGTCCCGATCGTGGCCTCACCCGATACGATCCGTCTTTGGGACTTCTGTGGGGTGGCTTGTATCGCATGCAGCCTGTTTTCCATGCTAATGCTGGCATGTTGTTGTGGATCTCTGTTTGTGGTGCTGTCTGCATGTGTATGCTGTTTATCCAACGCACGTGTCTATCCATTGACTGCAGCCTGTTCTGTCTACGATTTAGTTGCATCTGCCAGCATTTTGTTTTGAATGGATCACGATGAATAGCTTGCTGTTCTCGCTGTGTTTTCGCTCGCTTTCTTGTTGGTTTCGTGCAGTCTTACATCTTGTGAAGCGCACGCTGTCATCTGTGGATGTCTGATTCGAAAACTTGCGAATTTATCGTTTTTTTTTATTTCATACTTGTTTAGTATATACAGAACGAAAAAAAAAACTTTATATCACGGCTGCTTTATCTCATCTCATAAATTATTCAAAACACAAGTGCCTCCCCAAATACACACATTCATTGGCACAGTTCTTTGAATCTAAAACTTGATTGATGAATATGAAATAAGTATGTTTGTAGTTTATGCCATACATTTGCATTATATCTCTATGGACACTATAGTATGTAAATGGCACTTTACTTTATTTACTCGTATATATATTCATATTTGTAGTCTGTATGTTGCTCTATGTGTATGTTATATAACTTAATTAGGTGACGATAACAAGCACAATTTAATAAATCTTGCATGTTTTGTGTTTCGTGTTTTGTGCATGCCCCAAGATCAAGCAATGCATAATAAATATGGAATGAATGTTGACCTTGCATGCCTTTGTGTGAGTAATTGCATGTGTAATAGTGTGATATGTTCTATGCACATTTATTTTATGAATACTTTCAGTGTTTGTTTCTTATTCCAATATATACAAATATATACACCTTCATGTATTCACATATAACATTGCCTACAATTTTAGTTAACAATACTTCCCAGAATTTATAAAATGTCCAAACAATATGTTTATCTGAAGCCAACTCAGAAACATGAAAGTAACATTTTTAAGAAAAGGACTCAACACCACCTGAAGATAGTAAACATGCGTAAAAAACACTTCTCAATCCTATTATGATAATGTGTCTTTTCATGAAACTTCTGTAAAGCCAGTAATATTGCTTTGTCACTCAATGTGGTTACAGCTCTGAGTGACTCCATGATGGCTTTGAACAGAGACGATGGAGCCCACGGTACAGTATAACGTTCAATACATTAATCATTCAAAGGCTCCCGCGTTAACTCACACCACAAACTAACCAACTTGACCAAATGACGGCTCAATGTTGGAGGTTGAAACTTGTCAACAGGCAAATTTCAATTAAATATAAAATTAAATTTCTCATGACATAAACCTGAAATGATGGTTTAATAGTGCACGTTGTTTGGGTGAAATGCATGGTGTATACATATAAAAACGTAATAGTAACCTGTATTCTGCATACCCACTATTCATAGTAAAAGGAAGACAGGAGCAGTGTGCTGATGCATATGTGTGTTTACCACTAATGTTCAATAATCCACAATTATATTTTGTGGCTCAAGGGAATTCCTGATGACAGTGTAGATATTAAGCTAAATAATAGTCATTTTCTGCTGTGACAGTCCCTACAGTCCTGACACTGATGAAACTAAAAACTATTCCCACGAGGGCCTGTCCATTATCACTATTTATGAGGGATCGGCACTTAAAACAACAGTTGCTGATGTCGTAGGGAAAACAAACCCCGAATTTGAGAGTCGGAGCTTTGAAGGGCTCTCTCCGTGTGCTCTTGTCTCGTCCTCCTGAAGCCTACCACCTGAGACGGGACGGGGCCGACTGGTTCGACAAACCAAGAGACACGCGCTTAGAGAACGGCCAAGAGAGGAGACAGGTGACGCCGGACAGACACCCACTCCACACACACAAACCGGGCCAGCGCCTTCACACTGGAGCAAACGTGTCCACATTCTTCAGATGCGTGGAGCCATACGTACACAGGAAACGCACACATTTTTCGGCTTCAAGTGCTGTTTTCCTTTTCTTGTTTTTGTGTCTCCTCTCGCTGTTAATTTGCCTCGGGATGATTGAAACGCACTATATAAATCAAATGTAATATATATTTATCGGGCTTAGGGGGAAAGCCTAACCCCTGCCTGCGCATTCATGACCACTCATGATCACTATGCTAAATGGTAAATCCAGTCAGGAATATTATCATTCAATATATCTATAGGAAGTCTGTACTCACACACACACATGCTAATAAGCCTACACCCCTGTATGCAGTGAGTTGCACATGCTGAATGCGGTGGTCTGTCTCACAGGGTAAAGGGCCCTACTACCCCTTCCCCCACCTCCGCGTCAAACTGCAGCGGGACCCCAAGGACCGCATGGCGTCCGGTGAGGCAACGTGTTTTTGTTTTTCACAGGGGCGTCACGAAAGCAGTCACTCTGTCATAAACGCAACGGACGTGTTCGTCATCATAACGGCCCCAGACCGTACGCCACTTAAAGCATCATTGATGAGGATAAATGCCGCATCATTTCGCCGCCATATCCGTCTGTGTACCTTTGGGCCAAAAAAGCCGGCAGGCATTTCATTTCCTGGCGCTCTCTTGTCTTCGTTTGGCACGTCTCACGCTAAATCAGCTCCTGCCATGCTCAAAATGGCGTCTTCCTCGTAGACGCACTTTACGCAATTAGTGCTCAGCCCACAAAGAAGGCTGTGTTTTGTTTACGAGGGCCGGGGCGCTGAAAATGACACATTTTACCCTTTCATAAAAATGAGCACAAGACTTTATTTTTCACAGCATGGGTTGGTTCTGTTTTGCCTCGGCATCGCCGGGGGTGGT
>JAOPJK010000074.1:10590623-10601087 GCA_027123565.1 Phycis chesteri
TACCGTATTTCCCCCCCCCCCCCCCACACTCACACACACAGTATTGCTTCCATTAATATTAAATGGCAAAAAGGCAAAGTCCAAGGTGCGGCTGGCATTGTGGTGGCACCTTTCCTTGTACACTTCATTAATAGAAGCGCACAAAGAAATGAAGTTACCAACTGATAACGATAACGAAAAATAGCGACGCTGATTAGTTTTAGTTGAAGCGGATAAAAAAAAGACAACGATTCAACATACATAGGCTACTTAATGACATTCCACGAAAAAAATTAAAACACACTTTATACATTCCAGATGTGCACATTTTGTCGAAAGTATGCCTATATGAATACAGATAAAATGGATGAATGCAGTGGCTGAAAAACGCTGTCTGTATTGATCACTGTCTCGTACGTTGTGTTGTCTGTCTGTTGTATGTTCCCATGTTTAGCATAATACTTTTAATGTAGCTATCCTAGATACCTTGTTGGGTAAAATACCTGCAGGTAAGGAGTGTGATCTAGTCTGTGATGTACTTCGGATCAGGCTTATGATGCCAAATAGGAGAAATGATAATGAAGGATACACATGTTTCTTACTTGGTGGTGGCATTTTATAAATCATATCTTTTTTTTTTATATATCATGGATCCAAATGTTTTGGGTTTTTTGCTGCCTTAAATTTCAGTGTCTGCATCTGATGGTGTTCAAACTTTATGAACCAGATATTGTAACCATTCCTGGCTTTGAATTTAGTGATATTTGCAAGTTCAATAGTTGCATAAGTTTTTTTAAATCATAAATTCACCTTTTTTGTTTTTCGCTTGCCATGCATAACAGGAAGGACTATAAATGGAAAGTAATTGTTATTAATCTATCGACAAATGATGGTAAATAATCAATTGATTGATTGTTTAAAACGGTACTATCCACAACAGCAAACACACTGATTTTTTTCATTAACATTCAAATTACTTACATTATACAGTAATTTCCATGTGAAACCCTTTACATAATAAGGGTGTTTCAGAAAATCTGAAGAAAATATTCACACGTAATCACGTAATATCTGAACTACGTTATACATATTGCTCATTTGTATAAGTTTGCATTATTTGCATGCATTCCAACTTTATGATAATAAACTTCTGCTTTTGCAGTTCTGGTTTCATTGTTACCTTGTTTCTGTGACATGTTTGATACATGCTAGTTCCCAGCAATACTTCTTCAAGTGGACGACATTGCCATGTTGAAACTGACATGACAAAGCAATATCATCAGCATTTTACAGCATTTCTCTGTTTTGGACTTTGTTTGTTTTTTACAGTTCATAATTGTTTGGTTTGACTCAGTAACTGCTGGTGGATTTACTGTGATTATAAAAGCTACAGTGAAATAAACTAAATTTCCAACATACGTTGAATGGGATGAGATTTTTAAGCGTACTGTAAAAGAAAAACCTGCTGTTTTTACCATTGTGTTTTGTGGGGAATATGCAATGAATGATAAAAATCTAAAAACCCAAATTCAGCCAATATTCTTATTGATAAAATAGCTAAATAACACCAACGCTAATCACTGTAACTCATCAATAACCAATTTTAGGGCATAGGTAAATACAGTTTAGATGTTTTAAATAAAATAGAACTTTTGTAAAATAACACAATTGTAAAATAACAGTCTAACAAAAACAGGAGAGAGGGTTGAAAGGGTTGAAATAAATCAAAATGGCAGCTCACCCTTACTGAACCTCCTGTAACATGAATCCACACAACTGTTCAGTAATAAACATTCATTTCCATGTTTAGCTTCTGGGCTTATATGCTGTCCCGCAAAAAGCCAATAAACTACAGCTGATGTCCCCAGCGCATCCACCAATCAATCTCGATCTGTAATGCAAGTAGTAACAGTTTGCTAATCTACAGACATATTGTCTTAAGACCGTTCAAATGTTTAAATAATATCGACAGACCAGACTCAATTGTCATTAAATGACTCAGCAAACCAGTCAGCTAGCCAGTAAAGAACGATTGATGTACTGTGAAGTTGTATCTGGACGAAGTTAGCCTTTTGGCACAACGACAATTAATCTGTTTCATTGTTAGCCTAATACCTCCTAGCACTGAGCTAGATAATAAATTATTCTGACTTATTGGAAGAGAAGATAACTCTTCAAATATTTTCCAACATCCCCAAACTCCCTTGTCCCCAGTTTGAATGAAATGTGTCATGTTTGAGAAGAAGCAGAGCATAGTTCTGTCTCCTCCTGTTTCAGACCCCAGCTTTCTTTTCCTTGTTTGTGGACACACTGAGAAGAAAGAAAGAACTATTCTATCCCGTCTAAAATGTGCGTTTGGGTATGGCCAAGGATAAGTCTGGTGGTCCTTAGGGATCCAGGGGTTGTAGGGTTTGGCATTAATATTGCAACTTTATACTTACAAATCATTTCCCTGCAAATCAAGAGCTTCAAATACAGGCAGACAACGGCCAATATAGGCAATTAGTACACAAGTTTCCCAACCCATGGTCTTAACCTAACACATCACGCGACAATACTGTTTTGTAACAGTAATAGTGGTGCAGGGGCAGAGTAGTTTGCCATGCTCCTAAGCCCTACTGGCGTGTATCGTGGGCAGGTATTTTTTCTTGGACCCAAACGTCTCCAAAAGCAGACAGCGTTCTGATGCATTGGGGGGGGGGGGGCTGATTAGCTAAACAGCGCTAATAGCGCTTTTGCTAGGAGGTTGCCAGACATTCCATAATAAGACCCAGCTGTGCAGCGGTCAATTACACCTCCCCTGTGGCCCATTGGAGAATGTGGCTATTCATTTTATAGCCTTGTGTCAAAACAAAAGTATATTTGGTCATTATCGACCTACGGTACTGTTACATGGAAAGGGGCTCTTGGAGCAGACGTTTTTCCACAAAAAACCTGTTTCAAAGAAATGATGAATGCCCAATTTCCCCTTGACCGTCTCTACACGACTATTGTACGTGTTTTTGTACATTCATTTATACAAATCCCAGATTCTGACCAACTTCCTAAGGGATTCCTCCCTTATTTGAAAGCAAAGAGCAGCTCTCGCTGCCACCGTGGGACAATACGCTCCTTCATAACGCCTCAGGGACGCCTTCCCTCAGCTGGACAGAGGAGGAGAAACGAGACTCAAAGCTGAACGGGAGTCAGTAGTTAAGACAGGGCGGTTTGGTGGCAGTGTGGATAAATCTTAATGACAAGGTGAAATGGTAATATGACAAAGTAATATTATGGATGTTAAACAGGCAATTGTAATGAACAGGAGGAGAATGTAGGACAAATGTGATTTTTGCATGACGGGATTCGATTGTGCAAAAAACAAAAAGGTTATGAAACATGGAGGCCAGCTGTGTGTAGTGTTTCATATGAAGCAGGGTTAGTAGGCTTTATATGAAGGGGAGTGGTGACATCTACTTTATTGGTTGAAATGTGTAGCCCGCACACACACATACACAATCACGTGCACACACACATACACACAGGCAGACGCGCACACACACACACACACACAATCTTGCACACATGCACAAAGACACAGGCAGGCACACATACAAGGATGCACACTCAGACACAGACACACACACACACACTCATGACAGTCTGCTGAAGGTGGGAGTGTGTTTTATGCACACACGTGTGCATGTGTGTGTTTGTTTGAAATGAGCAGTGATAAATGGCCGCGACCTGAATCCCCCCGGATATCAACCAGAAGTGGGGGGCCCCCCAATGATGAGGTCAAGCCCCAAAACAGCCATGGGGCTGAATCATCACCGCCAGCCCTATCACAACCGTGACTTCATTTTCTTTCAAGGAGAAAGAAGAAAGAGAAAGAAGTCAAGGAGGGGTTGGGGGGGGTTTAGGTGGGGTGGGGCTCGGGTGGAGTGGTGGAGCTGGGCTGGCAGGAGCTAGCCGAAAAGGACATCCCAGCACACACACACACACACACACACTTATCTTTTTCCTCCACACAACACACGCTGGCTTCCAACCTCCTCAGACCCTTGGTTTGCAAGGGGTCAGACCTTTTCGCTTGAGTCACGCTCGCCAAATACAGTGTTATCTAAAAAACCGAAAGACCACTGACCATAGCAACGTCATCGAGACAGTGTGAGCGATCGCTCTGACATCCAACAAAAAGACAACTGGATGCCAAAACAACACCTGGTTTTCATGCAAGTCGTGCACATCAGCAGCAGAATCAGGTAATCCCTACAGAATCCCGCTTTGCACATCGTCTTTTTGAACGATGTCTACATCGGATGTGACGCGGTCTTCACTTTTGATTTCGGAATTGAATGTCAGCTTCTAACTTGAACTAACTTCATAACTACCTCATCAAAAGTAAGGAGGCTTCTAGCCGGGCTGCATCATTGTTACGCCAACATTTTATTTGAGCCATGTTTGATTACCATATACAACATGCTGCGCTACAGCCCGTCGTCCCTTCTGGTGTAACCTTTGGCTACCTGGCCCGGAAACACAGAACTGGGCTCTATCTTATCTGGTTGCATCAGAGTTTGGCATTTGCAGAAGAGCACCACCCACGTGGCTGCCGCGGCTGCCTCCTTACCTGTCCTCGCGGCACAGCCAATTAGCTGGGATTATCCGCTGAACTCTGGCGTCACCCTTTGACGTCTTAAAAAACAACCTGCAGCCCCACACTCGCTGGCGTGCCGCGAGACCCGCGCAGCGCAGTATCCTCTACAAAGGCGTGTTGGTTTATGGGCTCATTGTATCCTTCCGTTATACCACAAAACCACTGACCTGATCTGATGAAACTAGGAGCTAGGAGGCGTTATGCACATCGTTACCTTGCTTGGCACTGTTTACACAAGTCCGTACAAAGTCAATGGAAAGGGGATAAGTCACGGGCGTGGAATCACCACCGTATCATTTTAAGTGAGCAGTGTTTGTTTCTATGATCCACGCTCTGTTGGTATGCGTTGTACATACCCATTATATTGGCATATATCTTGATTATAGCATTATTGCTGTTATTGTTGTTACTAGTATTGCACAACTGCAATGATCCCCAGCCCATAAGGTAGTAATCTGGTAGACACTGCTATCAGCCAATTCAAAGGTTCTCATCCCCACGTCATGTTGTAAATAATAATTAAAATCTCTGCAACACTAACAGCACTTTTAGATTGTCAAGCCAAGTCAAGCCAAAGCTAGCTACTGATCGCCCTGATAGGTCAGGCTTCTCTATAAAAAAGAATGCATGCCAGCAAATGTATCGAAACACCTTCATTACGAATCAGACCTGACCTCTTGATGAACGACAGCAACCCACAGGGCAGAAAGGGATTTGCTGACCATGTGTTGCGAATTGTGCCAAACGTAGGAGGACAGAACATGTGCCGGCCTCATCAGAAGGTATTAGCGCAGCCTGTTTTAATTAGGCCAGGTCTGAGGCAGTAAGTCGGTTTAAGGGGTGTCAAACGCCACAGGATTATATGACCTCTGATCTCGGAGGCATCCGATTGGTCGGGAAGGTCTTTGGTGTTTTCATCACTGGGGCTGGGGAGGGTTTGGCACAAAGAGAATGAAGACGGCAAAGGTACAAATACAGGTAAGCTAGGAGCTTCTGAGTGACTTTCTGAGAGACACACAAGAGGGAGAGCAACAAGAAAGCAATGCAACTGAATCTGAGGTAGGTGGGACTGAATTAAGGCTAGCATTGCATTTGTATTCCGTGGGACCAGAAATCCCACTGCTTTTGTTATCCGACTTAATTTGAGGGCAGGAAAAGATTTCTGTTTGTTTTTGAGTGTGGGAATCGAGAGCGCCAGATGCAGAAGAATGTTATTGTCTTGGACCACATTTGCAACCAAAAGCGCTTTCGTCAGCACAACACCGATACTGTCAATTGCATCTCTACGTTTTCTCCGCGCCAATCTCAGTGCTTTCAAGTGATTCAGGGTGACAAGCTCATAAACGTACAGTTGGAAAAAACGAGGCGGCACCTCTTAGAAAACAGGTGTGTTGTGGGCCCTTTGGTCTTTGATGCAGCGTTTCTCCGTGGAAAAGGCTGGTTCTGTTCAATATGGCTTCCAGATAAGTATAAAGCGGGAGCCAAGATGTAAATTGGCTCCAGATGGTAGCTGTGAAAAATTTAGTTTGTGAAAGTGGGGTGTGACAAGAGGGGAGGAGATCGCGCTGAGTTGACTGGGTTGTGTTTTTCCATCTTTCCATCATGTCCAATGGCCTAGCGGTTTAATACTTTGTCCAAACAACTTGTTTCCTGGTTCACTTTTACTTCCTCGTTGGTTGTTTATCTCATCTTCACAGCTCTCAGTGAAGATCCAGTGTTCTCTGTGGCGCAGAGAAAATATTTGCGTTTGTATCACGCATTCTTTGTGAATGCTCAACAGCATTGCAGTTGTGTATGTTTGCGTGTGTTTGGCAGACATGCACATTTAAGTGCGGATGGTTTTTATTCATAAAAATGTGTGTATTGGAATGTGTCATACAATTTACACTATATATATATATAAAGGGAAATGCAAACATTTCAAGAAATCCTCAACCTCACTGCACAAAAGTCCTTTTCAGGTTGACCTATTCAGATGTCATGGCATAAAATCTAATGGTTGTTCACTTGGAGTGCAACCTCATCATGAAAATGGCTATCCAGCCAAGTCTTAATGCCATTAAAGTTGGCCCCAGCTGTCTCCGGTCTTAAAGAGGCTTACCTACCATTCACAGAGCAGAGCAAGCTGTGAAAACTCAAATGGATCCATTGTGGATTCAAGTTGGAGAGGAAGGTTTTTGTATCACAGACGAACATTTCTTGGGATAGAAAGATTAGGTATTTGACAACTTCGCCTAATTTTGGATCTCATTTTAAAATAGAATACTTAGCTTGAACCATAGGGCTTTTGAACTACAATTCCCTGCTGTGTTCGTACAATTCTGATGTAGGCCAGACAACCAAATCTCAGCAGTACATTGTGTTTGTCTTGATATTGATGTCAAGCCTACTACTACTGTATACTATTTACCTACAACAAGCATAGTGTAGGCATGCACATGGAAACTGGATGGGTAAATGCAATGTAATTGTAATTCGTCGGATGTAATAAGTCCTCAATCGCTTGCCAAGTAAAATACTCGACTCACCTCGGTGAGCTAGAGCTGACGGCCATCACTAAAGCCTATCCTATCAACGTTTTCAAAAGTTCTGTCAAAATTCAGCTAATGTCTTATCTATGTCCATGTGTTTCCCTCATAGGTCAAACGGAATAATGTCTCTCCTCTTGGGCGTTTTCTCTGCCTTCTGTCTCCTGGGAGCAGCTCTGAGTCAGGACATGCCCTACGAGGACTACCTGGCCCAGATCCAGGCTTGCCCTCTCGAATGCCACTGCCCGCGCCACTTCCCCAGCAGCGTCTACTGTGACAGCAGAGCGCTCAAGCGCATCCCCAAGATCCCGCCGCACACGCTGTACCTCTACCTGCAGAACAACCTCATCGAAACCCTCTCCACAGAGGCCCTGAGCAACGCCACGCAACTGCGCTGGGTGAACGTCAACAGCAACAGAATCACCAACGAGGGCATCGAGGAGGGAGCTCTGGGGGCTATGCCACAGCTGTTGCAGCTCTACATGGGCGACAACCTACTAACCTCCGTGCCGGTCGGCCTGCCGCACAGCCTGGAGCAGCTCCAGCTCCCCCGCAACCGCATCGCCAAGATCCCCGCCGGGGTCTTCTCGGGCATGGACCGGCTCGGCCTGCTGGACCTCCAGGGGAACAAGCTGATGGACGACGCCGTGACGGAGGTGAGTCTCAAGGGTCTCAGCGGCCTGGTGCAGATGAACCTGGCCAAGAACCAGCTGAGCAGCATGCCGGTGGGGCTGCCTGCCAGCACCACGCAGCTGTTCCTGGACGGCAACAACATTGAGGGGATCCCGTCAGAGTACTTCAAGGGCTTGCCCAAGGTGGCGTTCCTGAGGCTCAACCGCAACAAGCTGAGCAACGCCGCGCTTCCCAGGAACGTCTTTAACATCTCCAGCATCTTGGAGCTGCAGCTGTCCCACAACCAGCTGACTGAGGTGCCCTTCATCGCCCAGGGCCTGGAGCACCTACACCTAGACCACAACCGGATAAAGAGTATGTCAGATATTTCAACCTTTTCTTGGTTCTTCAGATTGGTTCCGTTTCATGTCCACAATTGATTATCTTTGATTGATTGGGGGTCAAAATAAAACTGTCACTTATTTTTTGGGGGGGGGGTTTCTTCACATTTCCAGGTGTGAATGGCTCCGATATCTGCCCACTGTCAGCCGAAGCCTTGGAGGACTACGCAAACGAGAGCGCGGCGCCCAAGTTGCGCTACCTGCGTCTGGACGGCAATGACATCCCCACTCCGATTCCCAGAGACATTGTGACGTGTTTCCGTCTCCTCAGGTCCATTGTCATCTAAAGGAAAACCTCGTCCAAAAGAAAACTCGGAAATCCGGACCCAGCCAGAAGTAACAGAGCAAACTCTTCGAACGGTTGTTCCTTCAAACTAGATCTTTGAGGACAAAACATGTTAATGCCAACTGGTATCAGTAATTTCAGATAATTTTTTTTGAGGCAAATTGCTATTTCTATTTCCATTTAGAATCGAGAAATAATGTCGCCTGACTGACACAGCCTTTCTGGAAAACTGAAGTACCGTGTTGTGGACCAATGTGCCTTGTATGTATTGGTGTTAGCTTTGGTCGATTGTTACGCTTAATAGAACAGAAATATAAAAATAATCACTGAGAAACAATAACCACTGACAAAATATATCTGTATCTTGTACGTAAACAATATATGCATCAACATTTAACGAAACAAATATGCATTCATAATCGTTAACTAATCAATAGCAACCAATGTAGACTCGAGTTTGATTTGAATACGACTTGCCACCTGTGAAATAATGTTAATATGTATTTATTTAAACATTTTGTTCAACTGCTATGGTGTAAATCTGCTTCTATCAAATGCTGCCATTGAAATGTGAATCAGTATTTCACTCGAATAAATCTAACCAAATTGTTTTGTGTCTTGAACAATGCTGCATCTACACTGTACAATGTCTAACCAGCATTCAATTTTCATTCAATTAAATTTTCCTTTGTCCAATAATTGTAACTATATTTTACTATATTTACATATTTACACGTCCTAAAATAAAAAAATGCTGAGCTAACTACATATTTATGTTTATAGTATGTCTATAGACTATGTATAGAATGTTCTCTATTTCCCAATACAATTCATTTTAGCAATAGACAAAATACAAAACAAACTCCAGGGGACAGCATGACACTTGAACCACAATATTATGTCTCATTCAAATGTCTGAAGGATTTCTCAGGCTCCTTACTATGCACTCCTACTTACACTGATAGAGATCTAGATTGTTCCTGGTTGCTGTAACCGTACAGAAAACAGCGTGCTTTGAATTACACAGCATGCCCAGGCCAAGACTGTAGGCCACTGTTACTCCCGTCCACAATGGCTGTGGATAAACTGCCATGTAAAAGCCCTTTCAGCGTAGATGGAAGCTTCTGCAGTAATACGACCTGGGTCCCTTTGTCTTCATTCAGCATTTACTCAAATATTAGCCTGAGAGAAAGACAGACAGACAGACAGACAGGCAGGTCGGATGACATAATTGCAGACGTGCCAACAGGTAATTAGTAGATTCAATCAAACTGATGCAGATATAAATAAAGGTCTTCTGTATTTGGGAGATGCTATGCATGTCTATTGTAGGCACGTGTGTCAGAGGGAGGCAAAGAAAGAAATAATGTCTTCATGGGGAAACCTCAAAACAGCCCTACTGCAATTAGACACGCGTACTGATCCTACACTGATGTTGAAACATCCAAACTCAACAACCAATGAGCCAGGATGAGTTTGCTCACTCCTTCATTTGTAGACATTCATTTATTCATGCATAATACAATTGAGAGCAACATACAAGTACTTATTACAAAAGTGAACAATAAATCTGTTCATGAATAGCAAACATCACCAACAGCACCAAACATCAGAAGATCTCTTCTTGAAGTTCCATGGATGAGGCTGAGAGCAAGGCAACCATAGACCAGACTTATAAATAATAGTTAGGTTAGGTTTGGCACTACAGCATCGTGTAATCAACTTTCGTTATCAGCAGAACAATATTATCTTAGTGTTGGAATTCAAAATATTGTAAATAGCCACCTTACCTTACCCCTTAATAGTATTGTTGATATATGGTATGTGGATTTCTAGGACATTTTGACATTTTCAACAGTTAACACTCACTATAGATAACTCCTCTGTTTCACCCTCCCCCCAGGTTAAGAGTCTGGGTGTCATCCTCGACAGCACACTTTCCTTTCAATCCCACATCAATAGCATTACCCGGTCTGCCTACTTCCACCTCCGAAACATCAATCGCCTCCGCCCCTCCCTTAC
>JAOPJK010000074.1:11010924-11021243 GCA_027123565.1 Phycis chesteri
GACCAGAACTCTCCATAACAAGAGGCGGGGAGGGCCCCCCCCCCCCACACACACACACACCCACCCACCCCGCTCCCCCCCCCCCCCCCCGGACGGGTGGGTGGCCGCAGGCGGGGCCCCCCCCCCGCCGCCCCCCCGCGCCCCGCCCCCCCCCCCCCGGTCCTACTGAAGACACACCCACTAAGTTGGATATGGACAAAAAAACCCGCAAGCATGCGCCTACAACTACTAGTGTGAGAACAGGGTGACAGGACAGTCAGACGAAGCAGGAAAACGAATGGCATATGGAATGTTGTAGCAGCTACGGATTTGCAACAGTTACACATATAATAATATAATATATAATAACCATGATCACCACCATCGGTGAAAGTCCTTTTCTTAAACGTTGAAGCTGACTTCAAATGACGCATACTTCCTTCTTGATATGTACTTGGTTTGTTTTGTAATCATTGTGTGCGTGTGTGGTTTAAAACTGTTTTATTCAGCTGTACAGTTTTTTTTTTTTTGTATTCATATTTTTTTATGAACGTTGAATGGCGTCTATGGTTTGTAATGTGTTATTTATATTCAGTGCAGCCATTTCATAAGTGTTTTTTTGCTCTAAATTTGCTGGTGTGAAAGCTTTTCTAAAAATCTTTATTAAAACAGGACTTCTTTGGGAACTCACCACTTAGTGTAACTAAGATAGTTTTGATAAATACAATAGGCTCATATTTTGACATCCAAAATCCAAACTAAACGCACACATAACTATATTTAAAAAAGATATATATACTGTATATACAACCAGTAGGTTTATGTATTTGAAGATGGAGCTGTTTGATGGGACCTAAACTAAAAATGATCATATTTTGTTTTTGTACATTACTGGCATAATACAACAATATAAATACATGTATTCGAATTCTGACGACCTGGATAGAGTTTATTGTGTAAGCATGGGACATAATTTTCACATGTATTTATAGATTTATCCGCCCTAAAGCGGGTGTTGACTCAAAGGTGTCTGCTGGAAGGTATAGAAGCCTGCCTCGCCCCCTTCCCCCGGCCACCATCTTGATTCTTGCTTTCCGATCGGCCTGGCAACGGCACAATAACTTACCCGAGCTCCAAGTGGCCTTGGTGGGCACTTTACCACCCCTCCCCCAAGCTGAGAAGAACACACTTTATCAAACAAAATGGTGCTGTTTGTGTTACGTTTTTTTTTTTTAATAATCTCTGCAAATGGTCTTGACTGACTTAGATTTTTTACTCCTTTCAAAATAACTCCAACCTACCTAAATATAGTGTGTATGGTCGGAATGGGTTTTCTAACAAGTTTCTGGAAGTTTCCTCCGCTAAAATACGTCAATAAGCACACACGAAAGATTTTTGTTTTCCGTTTTTGTATCCTCGCTAGGGTCAAGTTACTGGCAGCCTTTCGTTAAAGATTGGAAGCTCGTTGGAAGAGTTTTGTTTTGTTTTATAGAACGGTGATTTTTACATTGAATGTGGGCTTGTGCTTCGGTAGATGAACAAAAAAAGTGCATGGCTGCATTTTATTCTGTTCTTTGGAATAGCTGTGGAATATCACACTTTTACATTTACAGTTTTGAGTCTAACGATGGTTCCAGCACAATAATAGGTTTTCTATTTTTTGAGTTTGATGTGGAATTAAAGAGAATTTTGTCTGTTTCTCTCTGAAAGGCAATATCCTGGAAAATAACAATATAGGTATTTTCTAGATTCTCAGGTTAGCGTTGGTGGTACGTTAATAAAAAGGGTTTTTAAAAAGCTTCCTCGATATTCTAGATAAGGTATTCAAACTCGTTATATACCTGTGATCAATTAACTCATGTCCCTAGATAACTGTTTGTTGGCTCAGCGTCGGAGTTTATTGTGTTATACTTGCACAGGGTTGTAGACACACTGGATACCATATTGTTGTGAGTTTGTAGGCTTACTTGTAAGTATGTCACGGCAACTTTTTTTTGTTTTTGAAACGTGCCAAATTTGAGTGCCATAATTTATAGTAGTTTCTTTTTCTGTGTTCCATTATTGCCTCCAGTAGGCTGTGCTTATCATTTAGGCCTTGTTTATAGGCTGTTCACGTCAAAATGGCTATTCGTGTTTCACAAAACAAAATGATTTTTTTCTACCTGAAAACTTGTACAATCATTACAACTTGAGTTTTCTTGGTATGGTGCTTGGATGTTTTAAGCATCATATTAATAATACTACTACTATATGTGTGCATTTCTTTTGTGATACAGGTTTTCACATATACCAAGGTCAGCTTAATACAGTGAATATGTTCAGGGTTATGTGCAATGACTGATGAATAAAATAAGATTACTCAGAATGACAATATCAGAGCTGCTTTAATTAAAAAGGTTTGTTCAAAATTATATTTGTTGTGTTGGATTTTGTTTATTTACTGTGTGATTTGTCGGTGTCAGATGAAGAGGCACCAGTGCAGAACAGCGCATTAAGCCACATAATGCATTTTTCCCTTATAAAATGAATGAATGTGCATGTGTTTAGTGGTGAAGCTTCCTCTAATCAACCACTCAGGATCCAGTGCTGTGGAATGGTCCTTCAGGGCGAGTCAAACTATCTTGTGTTTACTGTGCAAAAATGTTCATCCCAGCGGCAGTCCACTCGTTATATTTGTACGGATTCTTCCTATTTTTATTTTGACATGCTTTTAGCTCAGCCTGATTGTTGCGTTTGTTGATGACGTATTTAGGTCAGGCCTCCAAAAAGTCTGCTGCCGAATCGCCCGTAGGGGGTGCTATCATTTGCTGCCAAGTTCAGACGCTCGGCACTGCCGCCCCGATTGCAAAAAGAAACCAACCCCAGAAACTTGGTGTGTAGTAGTCTTTATTTCACACGCTAAACAGTTTAGCGTTTAGTTTAGACGTGCTCTCTATGGACACGTCTGATTGAATTATACTTAGGCAATTTCTAAACTAATAAAAACGGCCGACGTATGTGGAAATCAACATTTTGCAATATTCAATCCAACGTGATTTTGTTTCAATATCTGAACAACAATACGTCACAGTGTCAACTAGAATAAATGCTAAGCTAAGTGCTAGTACTCAAAATCGCATATAAACGGCATTTGCTCTTGAGCCTTTATTCTGAATGTATTCATGTATTCCTTCTGTATCGCTTGGGGACATGTATCTCAACGCCCCTACTGCAAGTTACTGCGAATTGTCTCGAAAAAGGGCAGTCCCTGGGGTAGGGCGGGTGAGTGTAGGCTATGAATACCTTTCATGACTGCCAGCAGTCCTAGTTCGTCATGTCTTTATTCATGTTTGAGATGACTCACTTACTATGAGCACTAGGCATCACCTCCCCGAAACCATATACCAGTAACAGTGTGTGTGCGTGTGCGTGTGTGTGTGTGTGTGTGTGTGTGTGTGTGTCAGAATTGATGTTCCAGTTTGAGGCCTAGTGCTGCTTTGCCATGGAAATCTCCGGTCCAAACCAATCCCTTGGTGCAAGTGAAAGTGCCCTCTCCTTCCAACCTGAAACACAGGGATGCACACACACACACACGCAATGAATATCAGTCTGGCATTCTCTGGCATTTAAAAGTAAATGCAAATATGAGAATGGCATCTAAATATGGAAATAGCATCTCTACAGTATGCATCCTGGGAGTCTTGATCAAGGAGGTCGACAGAATGACTGAGGGCATTGGGCATCGAAGCCACCATGCAGGCTGGGCAGCAAAACAAGAAACTAAATGCAGCCCCAGCCATTATTGTTCCACCAAACCAGGTTTTGCTAGCTTGCTCTCTGAGAAGCCAGACAGCCAGACCGATACACATAATCTCGTGCTACCTGTTGTTGCAGAAGGAGCCTGTATACTTGGACCCATCTGGGAAGGTGTAGCTCCCTCTGCCGTGGTACCTGTTGTCTTTCAACTCCCCCTCGTAGACCGCTCCAGAAGGGTATTTCACAGTTCCTCTGCCATTCATCTGGGGGCACGGAAAAAGTGATGAGAAAACTCTTAACTCATGGATAACATGAACTCAAATCTGACGAGAAGACATAATAAATATATTAGATTTTTTTTTTCAGCCTCCTCCATCACACCCAATTTTTTACACACGTCCGTCATACCTTATCCTCATGCCACTCTCCAGTATACAGAACGCCATTGGCTGAGCTCTGTTTACCCCACCCACTTCTCATCGCCACTCCTGACTCAGATGTGCTGCTTTCGCCCTCTGCGAACACGACCAGAAGTACAAAGAAGACGAGCGTAACAGGAAATACTCGATGCAATTGAAGGGCCTCACAAACTGAAATTATTTCGCCAATTATTTTCACTCACCGTAACTGTCCCCGTTTGGGAAAATGTAGGACACTTTTAGTGGACTTTCCGATGAATCTACTACACACACACACACACACACACACACTACAATCAATAATGTGTTTCATAGCCTACGGCAAAGCCGGTATATAGTTAAAACACACATAAAAGAGGAGACACAGATCCATAAAGTCTCAATGCCACATTGTTTTAAATCTTTCTGACAAGACAAACCCACCAACAGAGATAACAAGTGAAGAGGGAAGCTAACTGTTACAGATACTCTGTTCTTCTTTTACAAGAGGCATTTAAAAGGTTTTCCAAGGGATCGACAGCATACGAAGGTTTACCTTGGAGAAAGGACAGAGATTCAATCTCTGCATAGAGAACACACCTTATCAACATGGAAGTCCTTAACGTTAACATTACCTGACATCTTTGGTGCTCTGACTCCTGCTGCTCCTACAACCTTCCTGATTACATTATTATGGTTTTAGCTGAACTAGCAAGACTGATTATGTCAAGAAATTAATGTCGTAGACTGGACGAAGAGCTTAAAGGCTAAAGTAGGTTATAGGAGAGAATGCACCCCAAATATCTCTTCAGAAATAAGTTCTCTGTCCTGCGCTAACAGACGTTGCCATAGTAACGTCGCATGCAACACGTTGCTGCTGTGGGATAACTTTAAAGTTATTTCCTGTAAAGAACACGAATAATACATATATCAAGACTTAAAGGAAGATGTAAACCAAGCGGCTATTTCTTTGAGAAGGTGAGTGCATATATAAACAAAACTAAAAAAGTGAACCCATATCGCTACCGGAAAAGCTCCGTTAACTTTTGACCTGTGAGCGCTGACCAATCAGAGAGCACCCAGGGTGCCGGTAATCAGCTGCGCTTGTATGGTTTCACGTTTTCGTTGTTCATGCTTTACTCAACTTTATACCATAGGATTTGACTGTAAGTACTACTGTATTTTCCTAAACCGTGATTTCCCCCCCCCGTAAACCTCTAGCCGTGACTCCGGCACCACTTTACCGCGAGTCTCGATATGTGGCGTTATATAATGATGTGACGTTAGCTTTAGCCGGCTAGCTAGCGAGCGGAAGCCACAAAGCCGGTGTCTGCTTAATGGCGAGGGTTTCCAAATCTAACCGCATACATTAATACAAATAGCCATCGTGGTGTGGACCAGGCAGCTAGGGGACACGCATGTACAGTTTATTGTATCATTCTATCAATCAGCTCTGTCCGCAAACATCACAGCCGATATATAACCACACAAGTGAGCGTGTCACTAGCCGAGAGAAATGTAGGATCTGCCTCATCTCACTGGAGTTCAGTAGCCTCTACGTGTCTTGGGACGGTTGCTTACTTACACTGTTGTTTGTGTTTCTGATCTACCGGCAATTGTAATGTTAAATATACACACGTTCCTTTTCATAGCTTGTTTTTTCGGATGGGATGGATGGACAGTGAATGAAGGTAGGCAGCTTAGGTTAACTATAGCAGCTTCATACTGTCATTGTAAATTGGCTGGTTGTGTTAATGGCCGTTACCTTGTTTATAACTATTTGTGTGATCTCACTTTCTACCTGGCGACCAGGAGAGAGATGAGTACGGTAAGGAGGAGAGGTGGGAAGCCGAATAGAGGTGGTGGGAGATTCAACAAGCCAAGAGGAGGAGGAGGTGGCCGTTCTGGAGGAGGAGGAGGAGGAGGAGGAGGAGGAGGAGGTGGTGGTGGTGGTAGCAAGAAGGGAGCGTTTGGCGAGTGGGATGACGGGGATGACTTCAGCCTCGACTTCGGACCCAGCCGCTCCACCAGGTAGAGCTAAAATGAACAGTTATTCTCACACAAAAGTGGAACACCCCTACATAACAGACTGTGAAAGTGAAAGTGAAAGTCAAAAGTAAATCGCCCTCTTTTCATCTTTTCCCCATCCGACCATACATCCGTGTTAATCTGTCCCCATGTTGTCCTTACTCTGTGCCCCAGCAGACCTGCGTCGAGCCGGGGCAGCGGAAGAGGAAGTGGCCGGGGTGGCAGCAGGGGTGGGGGTCGTGGTGGTGGCGGTGGGGGGCGCGGTGGAGGCGGTCGCGGCCGGGGTGGCGGTCGCGGATCGGGAGGCGGTGCCTCTGGAGGAGGGGGAGGGGGAGGAGGCAGAGGGAGGGGCAGAGGTCTACCTCGGTCCCTGGTGGCAGAGAGGGACAGGTCAAAGCCCAAGACGGTAGACGTGGTCCCACCTCGCCCCAGGCCCGAGGGTCCGATGAGCACCATGCCCATGCAGACCATCTCCATGACCAATGAGAACCAGGAGCTGCTCAGGGAGCTCCTGAAGGAGCTGCAGCTGCAGGACCTTGAAGAGCCATACGAGTAAGTGCAAGTTGGTAGTTAGTGTGGCGTTTTCCAGGCATTGTGGCAAGGCCAAACTTAAACACGTTTGATTTCTTGATGTCGTTGTGTTCTTTCCCTTGGTAAGCTTGAGATTTGCACGCAAAGCACTACTGTATATCAATAAAGATTGCATTGATAGTTAATAATTAAAGCGCTTACCTCGCTGTTTGCAAACTAGTCTTGGCTAAATCCCATCTTCATCTTTCACAGTGAATCGGGCTCTGACTATTATGACGAGGAGGAAGATGAGGACGAAGAAGGAGAGGAGGAAGAGTACGATGAGCTGGACCACCGTGAGGACGGACAGTTCTGGAACACTCACGACCAGCCCGTAGAAAAAGCAGACAGCCCAGTGCTTGAGATCGAGTCTGACGAGGAACGCCCCTCTCCGGAACCAGTCATCTCTCCGTTCGCCATCGGCAGGCTATGCAGGTGAGCCGCCGACACTGGTGCTGACACCGGGAGTACGTGCATCTCAATGATATACACTGCCTTCAAAGAATTTGTGTGAATATCCTGCTATTCCTGGTGCTCTGATTGATACTTCATGGGTGGCTCTATTGAAGAAGAACAAGCACACATCTTCTCAAACGCACTTCAAATATTAGTATTATTATTGTACATGTATGTATGTATATGTACCCTGGCTGCTACGGCGACCCAATTTCCCTTCGGGTATTAAGAAAGTCTCTCTATCTATGTAAATGCCTCACTGTACCACTCTCCCCCGCTCCCCCCCCCCCCCGAAGGTACGGCTTCGACCGCGAGCGCAGCCGGCAGGCGCTGGAGGCCAACGGCGGGGAGTTCGGCGCCACGCTGGAGCGGCTCCTCCACCAGCTCTTCATCGAGCGCTTCGGCCAGAAGGCGGTCTGCCCCGACGGCCTGCAGGGGGCGCCTATGGACGAGTGCCTGAGCCAGCGGGAGGAGGAGGCCCAGGCCCTGGCCGCCATCTACGGCGAGCGCTTCGAGGAGCGCATCGCCAACGCCGTGTGGACGGTGAGCCTGGACCTGTCCTTCCTGGCCGACGCCCTGGCCAGGAACAACAACAACAAAAACGGCGGCGGCGGCGGGGGCTACGGACGCCGCCACGGCGCCCCCGCCACCAACGGGACGGTCCACCTCCGCGACGTCTGCCGCTTCTACCTGCGGGGCCAGGGCTGCCGCTTCGGCGACAAGTGCAAATTCAAGCACCAGATGCCCACCAAGGGCGCGCCGGGGCCCCCGGACCCCGCGGCGCCCAGCCAGCCGGGCTTCAGCAGCCACAGCCCCCCCGAGTACGAGCTGGTGGTGCGCTTCCCCAAGGGCAACCGCTACCCCTTCCAGCCGCCCGTGGTGGCCTTCAGCACCAACGACGAGGCGGTGGGCGCGGCGGGGCGGCTCGCCGCCACCGAGAGGCTGTTCGCTGAGGCGGCGGCGGCGGCCAAGAGCGGCGAGCCGGTGGTCTACACGCTGATCACCTGCCTGGAGGACGAGGGCGTCATGGTGGAGCTGCTGGCCACCGGGCACCACAAGTACAGCTCGCCCCCGCCCGTCGTGGCCCCGCTGCCGCCGCCGCCGCCACCTCCTGTCCACGCCGCCCCCGTCTCCGCCGCGAGGAGCAAGGGAGGCGTCGCCAGGGGCAACGGGTCCGCCCCGGAGAGCCGCGGCGCCAGGCCCGCTCCGCCCAACAACCACAACGCCGCGACGCAGCAACGGTCCGGCCAGACGTGGAGAGACGGTGAGGGAACGTGTTGACCCGGAGGGGCGGCATTCTGTTTTTTAGGATCCATGCATACTCCTCCATAGGCGCCATGCGGTGACATGCGATGACCCCACAAGGGAAATGTGTGGCAGCAGCAAATACGGAAGGAAAAATAAATGGAAACGAATGCAAATCAATTACGCAGATCGAGGTTAAATAACATTAAGATTCAGCATGTGTACATACACGGCTGGCTATTGTGCTCGGGAGAGCGACGCAATAAAGAATGTACTACGATAAGCAAAAGATGGGACGTCCTCCCGTCTGTCGCCTGGGCGCGTCGGCTGACGTCTCCTTTTTTGCGTCTCCTCTTGCGCAGCGAAAGACCGGGACGACGTGGAGGTGGAGGAGGAGGAGGTGGACGAGGACGGCGAGGACGGCGGCGAGGACGACGACGGCGGCGCGGTGTCGGTGGAGACGGAGAGCTACGTCACCCTGAGGAAGCAGATGGTGAGGAAGCACGAGTACAAGATGGACAACGTGCTTCAGGAGAACGGGAAGCTCTGCAGGGAGTTCCGCAGGAAGCCGGTAAGCCTCCGCCGCCAGCCGGAGCGTCTGCATGTCTTCGGCGTCCCCCCCCCGGCAGTCTGTTTGTGTGTGTGAATGCGGTGTGGGTCTACTATGGGCACACTATGTTGAGTCGCTCGGCTCGCTACGTGTCCACGTTCATCCAAAGCTGCTTCCTTCGACGGGATCAGAGTGCAGAGTAGCTACGGGATTAAGAGTGAGAAGAGAGGGTTAGTGCCAGAGGAGTTTCTTTTGTTTTTATCTGCTAATGGTAGTCAAGTGCATCGTGGTGGTTAGGTCGAGGAGGTAGCGCATGTCAACAAGGTGAGCTTTGTTTTGAATAGAAGTGCCGTGTTGATGAGCACTCTGAAATCATTTGCATGTATAATGACATTAAGAAGAAAGGGCAGAATACCACTATAAAATCATCATCATCATCATCAGCCACTCATAGTAATTTGACTTGTACGTGTACAGACTGTCACTTCCGTTGCTAATATGTGTATGCGTCCGTGTTTCCGCGCGCAGACCTCCAGGCGCTACGGCTCCATGCTGCAGCAGAGACAGAAGCTCCCCGCCTGGCAGGAGAGGGACCACATCCTGGACCTGCTGGACAACTGTCAGGTGCTGGTGGTCAGCGGCATGACCGGGTAAGGCAGGGTATTGTCGCCCACCGCTCAGGGTCTTGGTGAACGGGGTTCCTGTGATGTGTCCCTTGAACAGATGCGTTCAGAAAACGGATTTGAGTTCACTGTGAGGAAACCCGTGACCCTAAAATAACATCAGGTCATCGGGGGTGTTGATGATTTATCAGTTTGTCATATACATTTAATTCACCGATGCTCCTTATGTTCATCTAGTTAATGTGGTTCAGTCATGGTCTGTTGGTCCCAGTCCTGTACTAAAATTCAATAGGAAAAGGTTATGGGAAATAGGAAAAAGTTATGATTCCAATTGAGTAAAAAAACACAATAGAATCCACAAGTTGATCAATATTAGAGGAGAACTCATTCAAACGACTCCAAGTGAATCCCTTCTTCACGATTGCCCATCGGGCTTCCTCAAAACCCCCGACGTAACCCCGGTTCTCGTGCGCGTGTGTCCGCGCGCCGTAGCTGCGGCAAGACCACCCAGATCCCCCAGTTCATCCTGGACGACACGCTGGCCGGCCCGGCGGACCGCGTGGCCAACATCATCTGCACGCAGCCGCGCCGCATCTCCGCCATCTCCGTGGCGCAGCGCGTGGCCGAGGAGCGCGCCGAGCGCCTGGGCGCCACGGTGGGCTACCAGATCCGCCTGGAGACCGTGCGGGTAAGTGCTGGGGTGCAGGGGGCTCGGGGTTCATCATTACTTTTACG
>JAOPJK010000074.1:11062230-11073439 GCA_027123565.1 Phycis chesteri
GTCAGCTACAAAAAGGAGACCCTGCGCAAACTTCAGGTAGCATACAATGACTGTCTGAGGATACTACTGAAAAAGCCAGGAGTAGCAGTGCTAGTAAGCTCTTTTGTGACTCAGGGCTAAGCACTTTACAGGCTGTTTAAGTTTATGTCTCGACTTCATGAGTCACAAAACTGTATTATAATGATGCTCACAAGGTCCAGGTGCAGCTCGATTAGATATCAATCATATCTGTGGAAACAATGGTATGGGTGCCTTTTAAGACTCTCGTGAATAAGAGTATGTTTGTATGTGTTTATGTAATTGTTGTTGTTTTGTTTTTTTTCTCCTTTATGTTGTATGTCTTGCTATTGGGTCTAGAGCCTGTAATAAAGTTTATATATGCAATGTGTCTTCCTTGGTATCCTCGTCAGTTGATGATTATTTTAATCGTGGATTGTAGCGGTGTTTCTCAGTTGTCTTGGTTTGACTCGATCCAGTCTCCAGGATGGACTAAATATCTGTTCTCCTGAAGGGTGCAGGTGGTAACCAGGCTTATTTTATGTCACAATGAGAAGACACGTATTCTTAGACATCTGACTGTCTGACCGGCCAGATGTCCAGCTGATAACAGAATGATCTTCAGTGGAGTGGGGATGTAAAATAATGTTATTATTATAATAGACATACAGGAACATTCTGAGGACTATTCAGCGGTGTGCGAGAATGCAGTGGGGCTCCTTGAGGATACACAGGAACAGGAGGGGAGGCAGAGCATGTTGAAGCCAGACTGCAGGAGGAGGAGTTGGACTCCTTATTATTTCTATTTTTAAAGACCCCCTGCACGCAGAAAACATGTGTTTTTACGGTTAGCTCTGTAAACGCTGTTTCAAATTGTTGGTATTACGGGCTCTCAAGAAGGTTCTTTCCACTGAAAACAGCAAAAGGCTTCCTGTGCTTTTATTCTGAAATAGGGCCTCTTTAATATCCTCTTTAGATAGTGTGCGGAGGAGCACTATTTGTAATGTCCAAAGTAGACAAGGTCTACCGCGGCCCACTATCCACTATCCTCCACTATATGCCTGGATACGTGATTTCAAGATGCATTCTTACAGATCCTGTCCCTGTTAGACTACTCAGGGTAAGCTCAATGTAAATACCATACACACTGCATATGCAAACTCATTTGTATCTGGTGCGCACGCACACACACACACACACACACACACACACACAACCATTCCTGGTAAGACCTTGTGATTTCCTCTCTTTTTGTCAAACTAATGGAATCAGAAGCAACCCACTGTGAAACGGGACCTTGTGTCGTTGTATAGCTAACCTGAGAGGATAGCACCTGAACTGAGAAGATGAGATGAGAAAAGACAAACATTTGGTGGACACAATAGGAGTCATGGATGGCTGAGTGAATGGCTCAGAGGAGGACGGGAATGAATGAGTGGATGATGATGGAGTCATCGTTGCATTCAACAGTTAACAGTAACCGTTAAGATAGCATTAAACAGCATCAATTACAACACATAGCTGACATCATTCATCCATCAGGACATGTGGTGTACAATGGACTCTCTCATTAGGGGGGTCAAGGTCAACATCTGAAATGATTCACATGTAGAGGCTATGCTTAAAAGTGCATTTAAGAAGTAAGTGTACATGCACAAGGTAGTCATCAGTCCACTGTATTTATATAGTACAGTATTTGCAAGTTCAACCCTGGAACCTGCTGAAGCCCCTGCTACTGTATGCTACTGTACCCGTGGCTGGGAAAGGCTCGTGGAGAGACCACTTGTCACCCAGTGATGATCCCGTTGACCCGCGCTCCCTCTCAGCCAGAAGTAACACATGTGTAGTGATGCGGATACGCTATGCTGGCAGCAGGATTTACATAAGCTGTTAATCAGCCTCTTGATGGGCTCAGCAGCGCTGGGGCAGCACGGCTCAAGACGGCAGCCATTCACTGTGGGGACGCGAGGTCACTTTTTTTCTAGGTGGTTTTCTTTGCTTATATACAGTATATAGTCCATATATAGGCCTATGAGTACACAGGCTCTTTCAGGACAATGTAAGAGTTGTGTGTTGCGTCTTAAAACAGTTGAAAAAGCAAAGCAACATTGACAACATAATATAATGAATAAATAATGGCATTACACCGCAGGACTAGCCTGACATCTCCAGAACAGTTTGAAAATGCATTTCAGTCGGTCACCGTCTCGGTTCATTTCTGAAGGGCCGTTATCAAAGGCCGCGGACCAAAACGCCTATGGACGCAATTTGATGAACCTACAACCAATCAGAGCAACGGAACGTGTGACAGACCAGCGGCAGCCACCTTGGTTGTTTGTGAAAAGGCCTCCACGGCGCTCCCAGAGGGCACTCCTCCGTTATATTCAATAAAGGGTTTTGATTGGCCGACCCGGGCCAGGTCTGCTGGAAACCTGTCCGAGCGGGAGGGGGGGGGGCGAGCTAGACTCACCAGAGCAAATAACAACATGAGCCTGCAGATCCCCAGCACCAGCGCTATACAACAGCATGCAGAGACAAACACATGCACCATTCTGGGTGACGGATCGCAACACAAAACCAAAAAACGAAAATGAACTGGAGTTTATGACCAAAATGCCATCAATGCACTAAAAAACATTTTACAATTCAAATGAATTCAAATGAATGCGCCCAGATGGAGGGTACGTGGCGAAGGACATGCCGACACCGTGACAAAGCGGTGAAAGATGGGGTGCGACTGATTGTGTTACAGCCCCACCGGATGAAAAAGTTAGCGGAAAAGGTTTGGAGCCCTGTGGGAGAGCCGCACCCAGAGAGCTCCATCAAAGGCTGTCTTCAGGCTCTGTGATTATTCAGGCTTAACGCTGAGCTCTACAGTACATTCAACTGTACGCGGCTAATCGCCAATAAACGCCTGATAAACTAAAGAGATATCCCATCTAATCTACGCAATTAGATACACGGCAGTGCTGTAATTACTGAGTCAGCCCGAGCAGTGAAGGTGTGGTAAAAACAGTGAACAGTGGAAGGCAAACTACGGCGGGTTTATGAACTGCTAAGCTATTACACTGATTTTGAACAAGAGGCAATACTATTTTAGTGATAATACATTCATCTTCAGACTGGCCAGATGAGATATGCTAGCTGGTGTCTAGGTGTCTATTTTAGGAACGTGGACGTGCGGCTTTCTTTGGTCTAACTTAGGAGGTTGAGGTCTATTATTCTCGTATTCCCACTGCTCTCATTACATCTTCTGTGCAGCAATTACACAAAGCACACAGGGCCTGATCAATAACACTGTAGCTATCAATCCTGACCAGGTTTACATACATTTTATAGTTATTAGTAATTATTAAGAGAATGTATATGTAATAGTATTGTGGTAAAAAAAAAACATAGTAGGGAATACCATATAGTGGTGAAATAAGTGGCTGATCATTTTAACATGCTTGACTGAATCTTCATTTGACTCATCATTTCAACAGGGTGCAGTAATAATCCTGGGGATGAGGAGCTCCAATGGACCAGGACAGGATTGCCTCAAACTCTTCTGGGAAGTGTAGTGCTGCAAGGTGACCGGCTGCACAGAGCCGTTGCCCTTTGTCTGATTTAACTGGACAGTTGTGCTGACCAGGCTAAAGGAGGTGCCTTAGTGATTCATTCCCATCCAACAGACGTTAAAACGTCCCCATATGTGATGACGGGGCGTCAAGGGGCTGCACTTCCCATCTATTTATCATCCGGTTCGTAGAAGCATTCGATTCTTAGAAATGATAACCTTCTTTGGCCAATGGGATAGCAACTCCCTGGGATGGAACCAATCTGCGGGCAGACGCACGCACACAACTGTCAGGAGACGACCGGATGACATTCAAATGTTTGAATGATGTGCGTTGAAGAGGAAACCACCACCTCTCCCAGTAAACACTGGCTCTTGGTGGGCTCAGCATCACCGTGTCAGAACGGGCTCCCTGTAGCTGACGGACAGGGTTGCCAGACTGAACTCCCCCGTCATTAGCCCGTCATTACAAGCAACGAATCTTGTGGATGTTTCGTCATGTCGAGCGATTCTGTAAGTCTGATATAATGCCTCCTTACAACATGCTGCTTCAGTGACAACATGGAAATGACCTATGCCTTCTACTGTGGTAGATATGCTCTCATGACCATATTAGCTTCAATAACGTCCTGCATAATGTATCATTGTCTACACTTGGCCGTTTAAAGGTATGACATGTCCTGCCCCTGACACTAGGGGTCTCTCAATCCAGACAATAACAAACGTCATAGTTTGACGGTGCAGTGATGTAGCGTGGGACTCTGTTGTTTGTTGGTGATGGATAATGTACACAACAACAACAACAACAACAAAAAGCTCTGGAAATGTTACGTTATGTTTTTCCTTTAAAAGCCGAGCTTGTCATATAAAATACAAGTATGCTGATTTAGAACAGGCTACCACGTGAAACTGTCCTACTACAACATAGTTGATGATAAGACGTGCATAAGCTTCTGATGTAGGGCTTTATTATTGGCCACGTGTGATCTATACAAGCTAAATTAACTCATCACTCTCTCAACTAGACCACGTTGGATTCAGCTGGGCTGCCATCTGCCACCATGCATTGATTGGAAAGCACCACATTTTGTATTGTTACTATAGCCTTGTGATTCATGCCTTGTGAACCACCCATCTGTACTGATAGCACATTTAACGGTTAAAAGGATCTATTTACCAAAACGGGTAATCTCCATTCTTTTTTCAACCTTTTTCAATCTGGACAATCTGGGAAGATAAATCTTCCTTTATTGAATTGTATTAAATTAAATGTACTTAAGCTTATTTAAATAATGTCCAGATACCCATCTTGTGGACACAGAGCCCGTCTTTGCTGAATGTAGATAACCGTTTTATTAGTTTCTGCGATGAACATAATCACCAACCCAATAAAGTGAATCCATGTCATTAACCTACCGGACGATCGGGGTGGAGAGTAGTGTCAACATTCCACCTCCCAGCACCCATACAGCTGGTAATGCTATACTCAGTGAATGGTGTGACATCCAGACGTTTATAAACTCTGAAACTTTGAAATGAGCAACCTTTCACTTATTCTCCTAACTTCCAAAGGCAGTAAAACAGGTAGCAGTGTAGCACTGTTACATTCAACGCCTCAAGGCTGCGCTGCTACAAATTAGTTTTAGAAGGTCTTTGGACAGGGTTAACTCAAGCTGCCGCTCAGTTTGAAAGTGGTCAAAGCAAACAATAGCTGGCGGTGCAGCGCTCCGTGGCGGTGGGACTTCATTTGAAAAGCGACAGAGAACGTACTTAGAGAAGATACAAGCACTTGCACAGTTAAAACTCAAACTCCATCTTGAGTCTCGGTCTTGAATAGAACCGCTGACGTTGGGGATAATTACCATGACAAAAGCCTGCGGAAAAAACCCTGACAGAGGAATGGCCAACAATGTGTTATTAATAACGCTTATCGCGTGACGCTAACAAAATTTGCGGAAAACTGGATTATCGGGCAGAATACGAGAAATGGTCTAATCACAGGTCGGGAAAGCGATGGCCGAGAAGTGTTATGCCAATCGAAAAAGAGACAGATTACTGACCTTCATCTTAATCAGCGGCATCAGACATCAGGACGGGGAATTGGACGACCTTTTATGTGTTCGGTTCAGAGTCCAAACAGACAAGAGAGCAAACCTCACAGCTCTAACAGCTATTACAAGCCGGGATTAAACTCTGATGGAGCCGACCGCGTGAGGGAGATCCACCGATCCCAGAGGCAGCCATGACCGACCACCGGCAGTCACACGCACTACAGACCGATCCCCAGCCAAGAAAGGGGGCCATTTTGTGAGAGTCATGACGGCAGCAAAGATTATTCAGAGGAAGAGGTGAAGTGAGAAATGTATAAAAAAAGAGTGATGGGGGGAAAAAGGGGAGTGAGAAAATGGCAACAACAAGAACGAAGGTGGAAATGTGTGTTAGCCATTGTTGTCGTGGCGGTTCAAACAGGAAGGAAGTGGCCCGGTGACAGCTTCACACCTCAAATGTGTCACATCCCAAAGCGTTGTGATTGGAACCTGGGGATTCTGGGAAAAGGAGTCTTAGGGAGGTTTGGACCTGTGTCAAAGGGCTGAAAATAGCAGTCAACACCAAGCCTGCAACACTCTGCTAGTACATACAAACACATCTAGCCCACAAGCGCTAATGTATGCGCGAACATGAACACACACACCCACCTACACACACGCACACACACAAACACGTATGTCTATATCTCCATTCAACCCTTTCGTTTGTCATCCACAGCTTAGCATCCATGTATTTTCTTCAATGCCTCTGATTCTCCTTACACCAAGTTCAACTTTGGCTGTATAGTGTAACACAATGGAAATATTTATGGGGCATTTACCAGCAAATGTAATAAATCTATGTATCAATTTATCTCTGACAGTACATAGACGGGGGGAGAGAGAGGGAGAGAGAGAGAGAGAGAGAGGATGCTGAACCATAATCTACTGGATTGTTGTACTTTTCAGTACAAAAATATTCAGTTCTATCGGTTAGTCCTACTGGATTCGGTTATGGCACTTGGTCAAGCAATGCTTCTCTCACCGTTCCCTCCCCAGCGACCCAGGACGCAGAGAGCTCTGCACCCATCTCCAGCAGCATGTGTGGAACACACTCCATGGAGAAGAACAACAGCAGGGTAGAAACTCATCCTGAGCGAGGGGGGACCTGGGGGCCCGTTGACACAGAGGTGCTGTTGTGGACAGCATGGACGGGTTCACTTTGAACATGAGTTCAAAGAGAGAGATTACAACCACTTCACCAAAGGGTTGTAGCTTCAGCAGAAGAAGAGCAGAAGAAGACAACGCCCCGATCGGACGCCCTGATCGGCGAACACGTTGTGGTCTAATGGACAAGGGGAAAATGACGGTGGGCAAGGCCAACAACAGAGACGCCAGGTATAATTAAAACATGTACTGCAATAAATACAAAAAGGACAACACGACATGAATAATACACATATAATGTAATAATAAATAAATAAACACAACAAATTACATTATTTCAAGTGTAAAGTTGTTGAAGTTGTCCAAAGCAGGCGAATTGCTTTTCACAGTGAACGAGGATGATGAAGAGCACAGTGCGGTGAGGAAGAAACCTGTCTGCAGGCTGCTGGAGAGCCGACCTCTCCTCACTCGACCATGTGAAGCAGCCCGACCACAGGGTGTCTGGCAGAGGCCCACCCACCCAGGTGGCTCCGCATGTCTGGCAGAGGCCTCCGCCAACATATGGTTCGAAACTCAATCTTCCCCATATGTATATTTCATATTCTAATATATACATTGTAAATATAACTTTCTATTCATGTGGCCTTCTACGGAGTTCATGGTAATGCGGAGGCATTGAAATTCATAATTCAGTGGCTGTAATACAGGCGACCGGAGCGGGGGGGGTGGGCAAGACAGATATTGTTTACGTACAGAGGCGCCAGGCCACCGCCGGCCAGAGAGAGAGATGCCATGACAATACAGCCCTTTGAATCTTGAGAGAGAGAGGGAGAGGGAGAGAGAGAGAGAGAGAGAGAGAGAGAGAGAGAGAGAGAGAGAGAGAGAGAGAGGAAGGGAGGGAGAGAGGGCAGGTTAGGAGGTGTATGGATGTGGATGTGGATGGGTGAGAATAAGGCGGGGAGGGAACCGACAGCCGAAAAGGTTCCGGGTTCGAACCCCGATCTTTGCAGCGTGGCTCGAGGCCCAGCTTCAGCTGAGACGCCCCTGGGCCCTACCTGCTCACTCATGAAATTAAACTGAATCCCTCCGGACCAAAGAGTTTTCTAAGAGACTAAAAGGTAAGTAAAGTGGCCCGAGAATGAAATATGCAATTTTCAAACCAAAATGGAATTTTTAACTCAAGGGCCCAGAAAGGGTCCTCGTAGCGAACGAAAATGTGTTAAATCTTACACTTTTCCACTTAGTTAAATGAACAGCACATGAATTACAGTCAGGGCCTGCATTAAAACAGTGTCAACTGTTTTATTGTATTTAATAAAAACTGACTTCCATTCTTTTGATCAAGTCAATGCTGTTAATTCTCTCTCTCTCTCATATATATATATAACACACATATAATATATAGATAAAGATTCTACGTGCTTATGCAATACATGAAAAACATATTACGTATGATATACTGTTTATGATGATAAATACTTTTTTAGGCTAGTTGTGAAGCACTTTCCTTTCATAAAAGTACAAAAAAAAATCCCCACATAGAGAACCCCCCCACCACCACACCCCAGTCTCAGGAGTGCAAACTTAGAAGAAAAAAAACCTAACTAGTTCATTTCAGGCTCGATGGCAGCGGCATAACTTTGAGCGTGTGTGTGTGTGTGTGTGTGTGTGTGTGTGTGTGTGTGTGTCTCTCTGCACTCACCGAGAGAGAGAGCTCCGCCGAGCCTGTTCCTAAGATAGCCATCATTGCTGTACATGGTTCTTAATAACAGCCCCCGGGCAAATATGAATAGAATTATTGCCGCGTTCCACCTGCTGCCTGGGCCTTTATTAATGTCTCCCCCCATAGTCACCGCCACACACGCCCGTCTGAAGACACCCCCCGGAACGCTGGTCACTGCGAGAGTTATTAGCGACTGCAGGGTGGGAAAGTTATGGGTTCGAATCCCCAGAGTGTCCGCAATTGAGACCTGAAGGTGACCCCCCGAGTGACACGCCTGGCTCGCGGACCACCTCGTTAAGGCCGCTGTCGGGGGGATTTAAGTGCTGTTATTTGAGTGTAATTTGGCAGGAAATGGACTAGCCGCCCGTCAGCGATTGGCGAGTTCAAATGAGAATATCGGTGAATGTGAGAATATCATATCGCGTTGACTGTGCCCGCCTCTGTATGTGTGCCAATTTTAGATTTTTAGGCCTATTTCTGATGTTCATGTGCATCTCTTCGCCGATTGGTTCAGGGCGCACGTCTGGCCCGTCAATCGAAGCGGCGTGAAATGCAACACTTCTCAATGGCGGAGAGAGGGAGTTTAAAAATGTTAAAGAGTTTCAAAAACCGTCAGCTCTTCTCTTTTTACGACTCTCAAATCTCACCTCACAGCACCCTTGCTGACATGTACGGCCCCCGCCAAAAAAAGAATTACAATTCAATCTAAATTGCTTTGGATCCTCAGTGTCAGTGCTCAACGACTAAAGGGTGAAAACAGCGCAAAAACAGCAGTAATTCTGAATACATATTAATGGCAGTGCAGGGGTTGTAGGGCTTACCTGGGCAGCAGAGGTGTACTGCTCCAGTCGGTTGTCAATCTTGGAGACCACAGGAGAGTGAGGCAGTTTCACTGAGCTAAAGCCCACCAGAAAACACACACACACACACACACACACAGTTGAAGAGAAAATACCCGCAGCCGTAACACTTCCACACAACAAACGGTAAACACATGTTTTTTTTGTACACTTTCACTTGTGTTTGCGGCGGATGAAGTGTGAGCCACTGTAAGCCCCCTAACGCGGCCGGTCTGCTTCGCAGTGCTTCGCTTTGCCACAATGTTGTTCATGATTATGCCTGATGGTGATTCGGTTCTCGTCAAACGCCATTTAGGTAGATGGTCCAATCAGGGCGGTCTTTAGCTTAACGGGGGCAGGCCCCAACAGGTGGCGGGGCGCAGCGCACTTGACAAAAAAAAGGTATTGTTCCTTTCAACAACCACACGAAAAAATGACACCAAAACACACATCAGACGCAGCCCGTAATTAAACCAGCCTCCTGAGACTTCGGTAGACCGAAAAACAAGTTGTGAGTTTATATTCGTTTACCTCCTCTGTGCCGACTTGTTGAGGAATTCTGTTCTCTCCTCGATCTGGCGGGAGAGAAAGAGGTTAGGAGGCGGTATTTGTTAAAGTGCTCCAACAACACACACGTTCGGAGAGTTTGCGTAGCGTCTCGAACGACCTTGGAACAGGCCCACAAGGTCGACCGCTTTGTATGCCGAGGCTTCGACGCAATTGCAAAGAAGGGAAGCCTCAAGCTATCAACACTCTACGAAACGATTTACTGCCAGGGAGACAGAAAAGAACGATATGATAACGCAGACTACGGGACTTTCAGGGACCTTCTTGGTCATTATTCGGTTGGAGAATCCCCTCTTTTCAGTTTTTTTTCCCCCAATATGGAAAGAAACCCATTCCCTCTTTCCCTCTTCCTGTTCGTTTTGGGTTTGTCGGTCATTGGCGTCATCATACAATGCGGCTTTCTATCCGGCTAAATCGCAACACACACACACACACACACACACATGCAAAGACACACACACACACACACGCACACAACCAAAAAACGACAGATGCAAACAGAGAGGAGCATGCAGGAACACAGACAGAGGAAGCACGCATGAATGTGCGAAAAATGTAAATCCCAAACCCAAGGCACACACCCAAGAAGGGCTTTGCAGGGGCGTGTTGCACCGAACAAAGACGCTGGGATATTTCCTTTTTGTGGTTCGGACGGTGTCAACGACAGGCGATAAGACCGGGGGGGCCGAGCGAACGCCCGCCGTCGTCGAGCGTTCCCTTAAACACTCGGCAAAATAAACAACTAAATAAATGAATACATATAGGCCCAGAAAAGGCCAGTTGTTAGCATTCTGCAGCAAACTGTGGGAGTTGCCAGAAATACTCTGGGGCAGGAAATTCCCCCATTGTCAGCGGCATTTTGAAGGGCTGTAAGCCCTACCCACTGTGGTCACAGCGTTTCTATCAGAGCCTAATCGCTTTTTCCTGTGTGTACGTGACGCACGGTTCTGTCCTTCCCCTTTAAGAGAACGCATTGCTGCACATGCCTCCACCGAACCAGATTATTAAAGATTAGGTCATCATCCACACGTCGAGAATTAAATCAATCAAATTGGGTTTTAACTGCTGTTTGTCAGAATTGGATTCAAATCGGGTCCAGAGGTCACAATTATGTTCTGCTTAAAATGACCTGGACATATTTGACAGACAGACAGAAATACTTTAATGATGGTAGTGAATGCTGACCGATACGGATTTCAAACAGATGCTATCAATAAAATCACATCCTATATCAAATCAAATCAAATCAAATATGTTCAGAGTTCATCTGAACCCTGCATAACCCTACCCTCATGCTCTTATTTGTTGTACGTCTTGGCACTTTAATTGC
>JAOPJK010000074.1:11998443-12009524 GCA_027123565.1 Phycis chesteri
ATATTCTATATAAAAGTGTTCTAAATAACATAACAGCAAATTGTATATTCACACAGTTCCTTCATAACCTTTGACCTTTGACACGTGTTTTATCACTGTCACAGAACATACAGTAGGCTACCTCATTGGAATGGCTCGTCCGTCCCGTCTGTCTTACACATCCTACCTACACATCCCGGTGTAACGCATCGTCATGTTCAAGTGTTATTGTTTGATTTGTTTTGAAGCCGTGGGACCAAAGTAGAGTTAAAACACGGCACCCTGTCACCCATAGCACCCATCGGTTGAGGTTAACACACTACCTACGCTTGTTAAATGCACAAACAGAATACCAGCCCAGCCCTCCCTAATGACATGTAGCCTATCTGAATTCACTGAGTCACTTTGAATATAACGGCTGAACATAAGGGAGTAATGTAGCATTCCTTCAGTGGTGTGTGGTGACGCTGTGCATTTTCTTGGCGAGCAGCAAATCTGCCAGCACATATTGATGCAGGTGCCTGTCAGCCAGGTGAAAAGCAGCGTGTCTTTAGCGTTTTGATGTGTTTCTCTTCCAAGCACAATGCAAAAGACAATGGACATGTGACCACATGTCCATTGCAACATAACTGTTGCTGCCAATAGTAGCAGCAACAGTTATGTTAATTGAAATGGAAAAAAACCTGCAGTTAAAAATCTTTTGATACATACATACATACATACATACACCAGATTATCTTCCTTCCCTAGTGACCGTGCCACACAACATGCAAGGAGGCACTATGGAGAGGTGTGTAGGTATACTTTTGAATTATACATCTGTTATACTGTAGTGTAATTTGTGAAGAAGTGAAGCATTAAATAAGGATGTATTACAGATCCATGCACTCAACAATGACACCCACTATATTCATAAAGTAGGTATATTTTACTGGATTTTCTCTCAAACAACAAGAGTTCACATTTTGCCATTCATTTTTGCTGTATATTTTTCTCTTTTCATACTCAAGGCGGGTTGACGTGGTGCATTATTGTTTGAATCAACAAAAACATTTATGCTTTTTCAATTTGCTTTTTTCGAACTGCCGTATATGTCCTTTTGTGTCGGCCCTAACAAGTGCCACTTATCAGCGTCATAGAGAGTGTGTAACTTGTTCTGGAGCCTGACTCAGCGATAACTACACAGACTCCAATTGGAAGATGAGTCAGCGGAAGTCATCTTCAAGTCCTACGACTTGGCCAGTTGAGCAACCACTTACTGAAAACCCGACGGAATATGAAGTTGAAAATTTGTATTTTTGACAACTTGGCAATTCTCATGAAGCAAAAAAATAAATAAATCCCCAACCGTGATTCACAAAATAAATATCTGATGAAAGTGGGCAACTCCGCCACTATGATGTCAGATCTGCCTGTCTTATCAGATATTTATCTGCCCAAGGTACATAGAAGACATGTTTGGACTTTGAAGTCATCGACTTTCACGGACCTATTTTAACATGACTTTTCAAATATCACATTTTAAAGGTGAGTTTGGATTGGTACGTTGTCATGCATTTCCTCATACATGACATGGCATCTTGATGACCATAGCCTTGCCTGCCTATTCGGCACCTATCACACTCCGAACATAGCCTGGGAGGAGAGATCCTCTTCTGGGTTCCATCTCATGGTTCCTCCCCTCTGGGTTTGGGGAGTTGTTCCTTGCCCTTTTGAGAGCTTCAGGGTTTGATGTTGTTATATAATGTGGTCAAGCGACGCCCCTTTGAGACTGTAACTGGTATTAAGGGCTTGACAAGTAACATTCAAAATTCATCATGGCAATCATTTTTGAACAATTTTACAATAAAGATTTGTTTCTGAGATCTGTAAAAAAAAAAAAATAATGATAATGAAAAAAAAAGATTGAAAACATTCACCTCAGGAATAATGTTAATCAGTGATTCTAAACTGAGCTAGCATCGGTAACTCACATGTATCATCATTCATTAAGTCACAAAAAAGTAACCATAAAAAAGTAAATAAAACATGTATTTACTAGTATTGAATCAACAATGATTTCACGTACTGTTAAAAAAAACCCCATTAAGCTACAATGGGGCTGAACTCGAGGAAAAAGTGACATTAATGTACATTGAAACATCAAACATCCATCAAGGTTATGCATTTACACTGCGATCCGAATGCCCTCGAGACCCATAGGTGGAGAATCGCCGATCTATATTGTGTCTAGAAGATTCCCAGAGCTCAGTGTAGTCAAAATAGGTGTTATCTGTTTTCAAATCAAACTTTAAAAACAGCTGAACACACTTCACAACACACCTACGTTTTTTAGAAGAAAAAACCCCATACATCTACATGCTATTATGTTGAACCCAGGGTCAAGCAACAGAACTATAATAGATAGTCTAGTGTTGTGGATGTCGATGTCGATTCCCAGGCAAACTGTTCCAGGTTCAAACCCCAGTGTCCGCAGTCTAACTTTTGGCATCTTTGAGCAAGATGGCTAACCCATGCCTGCTCATTTAGGACCACAAACACCCTTTGAATCACTTTAAAATTCTGCTACAGAATGAATGACTAATCTTAATGTTGAACCAAAGTCCAATTAGCCTTTATCAACAAAACATAATTAGTTTATAAACCATTATGGCTTAGTGAAAAAATGTATAGCTTTAAAAGGGTTCACATTGTGTGATGATACAATAGAAACATATCGATGACTATACGTTAATTGTTACTCAGTAAGAATAGCTTATGAATTACTTCTATTTAATAGTTTCCACATAAAATCATCTTAACATATCACTGGCTAGTGTGATGAATGCAATTTGAATATAATTGAAAAGATAACAGCTCAACAGTTCAATGCTGCCCTGTGATGAATGCAGAGTTCCAGCCCCATTGCCAACAGCATTCTTATGATAATGGTATAATGCGGGTGCTTTAGTTAATTGTGTAAAGGCAAAAGCAGTGGGCACCTATTGTCAAGTACTCTCGTAGGCCCAAAAGAAAAGGGCAGGATTATTGGGCCATACAACTTTTTTATGGGGCCACAGTTGCAAAACCCATAGCCTATATTTGTTATTTGATACAAATGCAGCCCCTATAGCCTATCGTCAAAGTTGTTTAGGTTTCCTGTGAGTGATATGGACTATGTGGAGTTGTTGTTAAAACAAGCATTGCATTTACATTCATTTGAAGGAAAATCCATCCATATCATGCACAATGGTCTCTCTCTCTCTCTCTCTATCTCTCTCTCTCTCTCTCTGACACACACGCACACACGTTTTTGCTATTGTCGGTGTCCTCCACAGTCCAAAAGAAGCAACAATCCGTTACTTGATTTGCATAACACATTGATATTTCATTACTATTAACTCAAAATTGTTGTCACAACTAAACTATTAGCAAACCATCAGTTGTTAAAGTACAGGCTACTACCAGATAACAACTCTATATTGTATATTATTGGCGTGTCTACAATCACTCGTCACAACGACCACTCCACCATCCAATTGAAACAACTCCTGAAATGGACACACGGCTACCTCCAAATATCAGCCAGTTTCCCCGTTACAGTCACTTGTTTTCAGCGTTCACGTGGCTAATTAACCACGCTATACATTGGGGGGGGGGCGGTCAATTACTTATAATACTAATAACACAATATTACTAAACTACCGGGCCTAGCTAAGCTAGCTACACCTTTCTGCTCCCAGTTGTTCCACGTTAAAAACGGCCCTAGCAAGATATGGACGGTATGGGAAACTACAGAGTATATTAGTAGTATAATATAGTATAGTATAGTATAGTATAGTTGTGTTGTTATAATACTGTTTGCTTTAATCAGGGAGGAAGTGTGTCTTTCTGTTGCGGAGGCGGAGAGTGGAAGATGAGAGGGAAGAGGAACCGCCAGAGCAGGTGAGCGGATTGAGAGCCGTGTGAAGAAATATGAGGCCGCATTTCAGAAAAGAAAACTACAACGCGGAAAAGTAGTCCGTCGAACTGCCCCAAACAACTTCCAGACCAACGTAAGTCCTTCTAGTATAGTTTACACTTTATAGGATAAAGATACTTTTAAAATGACATTGGTGGTTGCATCAGTTGAAGAAACATATGGCGTCACAACTGGTGGATTTTAAAGGTAGATGATATTCACCAATGAAGGGGGGGACATGAATAATAAAATAAAAAATAGACATCATGTTAGTGAAACAAACAACAAACGTGAAAAATTTTAGGGCCTAGTATTAATGCCTAAAGCCATCCACAGGACTTTCCTTAACATTCACCGGTCATCACTCAACCCGTTTGGTCGGAACCCCAACAAACATTTATATCAAGCCAATATATGCTTCAAATAACTTCAAATATATATACGATGTAGTATACAATTCACTATTCATTGGACACGGATTGGGAAAAGGTGGAATAACAGATTTCGCGCACGTTGGGCTAATGTAGTGTTTTTTTTATTGAGCCGCAGAGCTTGTGTGTGTGTGTGCGTGTGTGTGTGTCTGTGTGTGCGCGTGTGCGTGTCCGTGCGCGCGCGCGTGCGCGCGCGTCACCGAGGCCCGCTGCACATGGTGAACAGAAGTGGCACTCTCGCGCACAGTTGCCGCCATAGCGCCATGGCAACCAAGTTGTGGCTGTGCACCTGCGCGCGAGGAGCGTCAGAGTAGTAAAGTCGCGCCACCGCCGCCACCCGTGATTAGTCAGCGGAAGCCCTCCGTCTCGCGGCGCTCCTCCTGTTCAGCACGTCGTGGCCGGTAGGCGATGGAGCGCTCCGTGCTGTCCAACAGGTAGCACACTAGGCTTTATATAGCGTCATACATTTACATTGAGGGGCATTTAGCAGACGCTTTTTTTTTTTTTTTTTTTTTAATTATCCAAAGCGACTTACAAAGAGTGCATGTGTCATAAGAAGGTGCCACATGTCATGGCTGCCAATACAGTAAGAAAGTCACCAGAAACAAGTTTCAAGCATTTCAATGGCTAGGTTAGTCTACACATGTATAGCATCATACGCTTGAGTTGATTTGATGTGCACACTTATTTATTTTAAGCGGTTTGGGGTATTTGATACACACTATGCAGTTTGAGAGTATGTGTCTAACTCAACTTTCTGAAGCAGGTAGAACAGAGTACCATTGCAATATAGTTGATTGAATAGTAAGCATAAATGTGTTCATTTTTTTTTTGGGTCGTTTGTTAATGCAACCCAAATACGTTTTACGTGTATATAACTAAGTTTCAGAAGCATGTTCGAAAAATATTTAATGAGTGAGTTGACGTAGTTAGTAGGCTGGTTAGTTGTAGTAAAAGTTGTTGCGGATGAAATATATTTACATTATTTGCACCAAGCATAGTCGTTTACTGGTCGTTTCATACACATGCCATTCATGTGGGCTACTATATACTACATTTGGGTAGAAAACGCAGGCTTTCATTGATGAACTGATTTGGCGTAAACCATTTGCCTATTAAGTTCACCGGACTGCTGTGTTTCAATGGCAATAGAAGTTCCTACAAATAATCCAGGCATATGCCACTAAATCCTACATTTATATCGATGAATTGGCCATCTATGGATGAGAAGATCAATCAATGAGCAGCCTTGACGCCGCGATTAATTCTGGCGTTGCTGATCACACAACGCACATTTTAAAACCCATCACTATTTTAAAATCATTCCGCATTGACATCCAAACGCGATACAGTTTGGACGCTCGTTTCGTGGGGTCCCCGGGAAGCCTTGCGCGCTTGTAGCGAACCGGGCCCCCCGTTTACCCGAAACTCCTTCACTTAGTTCGTCTTGGTTCCCAAAACATTTCCCTTTTTTTCCCCCGAGTCCGATCGCAAATACAATGACGTCCATTCGCACGGACGAGGGGCGGCCGAGAGGTGTTCGCTTTACTTTTCCTTCAAAAGCGATAGTTTTGAAGGCTATTGAGTGCACAAAAAAGGGGGCCAGCTGCTCGGAGGAACTTGTGAAGAGCCATTGAGCGATCCGGCGTAATAAACAGATCTCTCCAGCTCGCTTCAGTCAGAGGCGGACGCGAGACGGAGAAGTAGCCACACACGGCCAGTCGGTCCTAAGCCCCTCGAAACGGCATCCCCACCCCGTGGAACCAGCAAATACGCAGGTGAGAACTCTTTTGGGAGCCCTTTGTGTCGCGTCCGTGCGGGAATCGCGGCGTTACGAGTGTGTCGTGGAGGTTTTAAACCCGTTCGCGCTGTGCCGACTTCCCCGATACGAACGTGGTTGTTTTTGCAGAAAATGGCGTCATCGCCCTCTTGTTCTGCCCGGCCCGGGTAGGGGAGAGCGATGGTTTCAGCGACTCGTAGCGGCTCACATCCGTGTTTTTCGCCACCCCGAACACGACGTGGGCAACAACGAAATGTATCCGTCGCCGTGTTATAGTTAAAATAGAGACCGGATCGAGATTTTTGGTCGATAGGTGGACGCGCAAAAATGGAAGAGTCGCCAGTCCTGTGCGCCAAGCTGCTTCTTGGAAAATGTGGCACACAGCCGCAAAGCGCAGCGCGTTACGGTTTCAGTAATACCGCTCCAGAAAGGCTCGCGAACGATCCATATATTTCAGACAGATTTAGTGGTGTGGTGAGGAGGGCTGATGGACGTGGTCGTGACAGTGTTGCCCGTTGTCTTTGTGTGTGTTTAATTCGGGTTATCTCGTTTTTACGCCGCACTCCCCTGCCATGCTGCTATCGTTACGAAGGGCCTCTGTGTATGGTTTAGAAAGGTGCATTTTGTACCCAGATTGTCCTTTTAATCAAGTTAAGCTGCTCCTTTTGTCGTCCAAAGTATTGCCGTTTGGGCTGACAATATAACCGTGCAAAAGGAGATTTTCGGGGGGGATAATCAGGGGGGTCGATGCAAATCGTGCCATGAGAACGGCAACAACCCCTGCGCCGTGGCTACCTCATTGCCAAAGGAGGGCAGCCTGAATAAAAACTGTATTTCGATGAAACCCCGTAGTTAGCACAAAACTGGGGAAGTCCGAGAACTGCACAACGCCGCTGCTGCTACTGCTGCTGCTTTGCGCCGGGGCTGGTGGCAGCTGCTTTAACCGCCGCCAGTCACTCCGCCGTGATATGCTTTTTTTTTTTTTTTTTGGCGAACCCCCTTTTGTAAATAGTTGGGGAGACTCCGAGGAACACAAAAAACACGGAACACAATACTATTCACGCGGGGGGTTCTTTTATCCCGGCGCTCGGACCGGCCTATGAATGCAGTCCCAAGTTCCACTCCGGCTGCCCTGTCTTTCACCGTCATCTAACGTGCATGCGTCCTAGCAGGACGTAGCCAAGCAGCACTAGCCCCACCGCCAGACAGCGAGGCCACTCGGCTCCCCATATGTCCTGCGTAGTTCCTCCTCGAACCAAAAAAAAACTCGAGGTCTGATTTTTCGGGCCCCCGGCACGTCGGCTGCGACGCGATATCATCACCACGTCGAGACCGCCGCGATGTGTGAGTGCACTCTGGATTACTATTTTCGCACCGTTTGATCCAAGTTTCCCCGTCCACTTATGCAACCGCAGCCTCGCCGATCTTTGGATCGAACTGCTTCATCCGCGTTTGGCTCGCTCGCCGCCCGCGATAGGTGGAGTGGACATGTTGGGTTCCGAGCGGTCTCGCACATTGGACGAAGTCGCGAATTAGAAAGCTGTCATTTGCAAATCAAACAGTACCTTTTTTTTTTGCGTCACTGCCTGCGGCCTCGCACGCCCATGGGGGGGCGATGGAGTTGCACATTAAGACTGTGGTGGGTCTGTGCTAACGCTATACCCCGCAGACGAGGATCCGACAGACACGGACTCGAGGGGCAGCGTTGTTTCGCTGTGCGCTCTGCAATGTCCAAACAGTGCAGCGATTTGGGGATTTACGAGAGGGATCGCTCGGTTCTTCGCCGGGATCGCACATTACGTGGATGCAATGTGCAGATTCATATCTTTCGTGGTTGGATAAGGTGATTCGACTAGACTTTTGATAGATCGGCGATCTGCACTCGCCAGGGTCCCTTCCTCTGTGGTTCTACTGCGTGCATGAGAGCTATTATTGGGGGAAACTGCTTTTGGCTGATGGCTCAGCGGACGAGTGATGTATTTCGGTCATGTGGGACAAACGCACTGATCTGATGTGGATAGGACCGTATACCTTTATTAGCAGTGCACGAGGTAAGTAAACGTGGAGTATATTCCACTGTCCCCCGTGCGTTTTTGCTAGCCACAGTGCGCCACGCGTGTCTGGTTTAGAAGAGAACTGGGCGTATTACTGTCTTGTTGCTGCTGCGCCTTTTGGGCACTGCGCATGGGTCCCTTCTCCACGCACTCTAACAAGTTATTTACAAGGACAAAAGTTTTGTATGTAGAGTAGGTGTGAGTGTTTTGGCATGCGTCACTACAACGTGTGTTTCCTGCCCTTGTTACTGTGTTTTGATTGTTTTAATGTTTTACGACAATTGCGGTTTTGCTTATGGACTGTTTTGATTTAGCTTCCAATATAATTGCAACCCTATCCCAGGCACTAAAGTATGCAGTAGGATTTGACAAGAATGTTTTGTATGTAAAAAAAAAAAAAAAAAAAGTAATAGACTTCGTATGTGTTTGGACATAACCTCTCTCGCACTTAGTTGTAAGTGGTGACACACATGCACGGTAAAGTAATTGAATCCATTCATTGTAACTAGGTGCAGCAGGCAACGCCACAGTCTCAGATGTCCCAGGACACGTGGGCCCCCGTTTATCGGTCTGTGTTTGTGGGAATTGAAGATCTCCTAATTGCCGTGAAACTTTTGTGATTCTTGGCTGACCTCCGCATCCAAATTGAGCCACGTGGGAAAACAATTCACTTGCTTTTGGCGTGGGGACGCGCGGCACGGCGATAGCCACGAGTGGATTTGTAGAAGTATTACACCCGAGTAAGTAACACGAGTTGACCCGATGTATGGGAGCCCCCATCAAAGGAGGCCCCCCCCCCCCCCCATGAAAACAACTGGAACATGTACTGTACAGTGCCTCAGGTGGTAACGTCAACCCATAAGTAGGCCAGCAGTTGTAACCACACACTTAGACGGCAGCAAGGAACCCAAACGAAAGGGACTACAGTCGGTTTAAGGTTCATTTAGTTGACAGTGTAGGAAACGGCTGCGTGCAAAGAACACACACAGACACACACGCACACACGCTCACACACACACACACACACACACACACACACACACACACACACACACACACACACACAGAGTGCATTGGCTGCACCGTAGCGGCGATGGGTTCCAGCACGCGTGCATATCAGTTATTTTGTTTTGCAAGAATCCGGGCTTACAGGGAGCCGAGATAAGCCTCTCTTCATTAGAACAGATGGCGAAACCAACCCATCTCCATTCTGTCAATATCGCCTACTGTTTTTCCCCATAAAAGCCGGGGGGGGGCGACGGGGGACCAAAAAACGCCACCTCTACCGCGGCGTAACGATTCAGGGCCATTTTTGAAGCACGGGCCGACTTGGTCGGGGTGAGGGGGGGGCGCGACTGCCGTGAGCCGGTGGGTCAGCACCGTCAGGGATCCAACCGGGCCGGGCGGCCCAACAGACCGGCCTGGCGATGTCTGGGGTGGTGGGGGTGGGGGGACAGAAGGGGAGACCGAGTGTGTCCTCTTGAGTCCAAGGTGACCGTCTTGGGGCGCCCCGTGGCCCGCAGGGGTTCTGCCTCTCTCCGCTGGCGTGGCCACGGCGCTGAGGCCACTTACAGGCCGTGGCGGTCGAGCGCGGCCGTTCATCATTTATCTGTCTCCCGGCGCCGTCGGATGGCACTTCGGCTCTCTGGGGAGGGAGGCTCTCTCTGTCTCTCTCTCTGTCGCTCTCTCCCTATCTCCCTCTCTCTTTCTCTCCCTCTCTTTCTCTCTCTGGTGGGAGTTGTACGGTCATTCTTTCTGGTCATGTGTTTTTATTTATTTCACCTGTGCCTTTTTTTTTCTTCTTTTCCTTCTTCTTCTTCTTCTTCTTCTTCTGTCTCTCCCCAGGACAGGGTAGTGGTTATGGTGATTGATGCCAAGCCCAAAGGTACTGGGTTAGATCCCCAGATGTGCCGCGCTCTAATTGTAGGGCGTCCAATGAAACCCCACCTGTGCCTTGCTGACTCTGGCGGCGTTTCAACCGGCGACCGTAAACCGCTACAAAGCATCTCAGCGGCGTTGTTTTGTTTTGCTGTGTTCGGTCCCCGACAGTTCTCCCCTCCTCTGTAGGGTAGCACGTCAGCGCAGAGGCGCACCGGGCGACAAACAAAGGGGATTGTCTTTGACTTGCGTGTCCAGGAAATGCTGTCACACTTCTGCAATGGCCGATTTATTTATTTTGCGCTTTACTGACACGCTGTCCTGCCCCCGGCCCTCCCCCTTTCCCCCTCCCATCGCTTTGCATCACCGCGGTGGACGGTGTGTGCGCTCTGCGTCGGTACGCGCACACACACACACACGCGCGCACACGCACGCGCACACACGTGCGCGCGCTGTGATTAGCATAAGCTATCTCCACCTCCATCGCCGGGCGTTAGCGCGCCGCGGCGTCTTTATTGGGCGCATACGTGTATTTCCTGACGGGCGACTTCCAAAGAGGAGCAGCAGCCCTGAGATTGGATTGCAAGTCATGCCGTAACAGGTGGCCCTCGTAGACGAAGAGCCGAGAGCCTATTAACCACCTTCGTCTCGACGATGACCATGAAACGACGCGTCGCGGTTTACGTACGGCCGAGCGTGGCTCGTATTTAGCCGGCGGATTCAATCCGGGATCCAGGATCCCCCGGGACGCTTAGCAGACCCCCTCACGGTCGTCCTGTTCGATTGCCTGAACCCACGTGCGCCATGTGTGACAACACATTGCCCCATATCTCGTTGGTCCAGAGGATATGAAGCAATGGGATATCTGGATATCACAGCTTCGTGGCCGTTGCGAACGAGACGACGGCCCCCCCCGCGCCTCCCGAAGATACGGCGCGGGGGGGGGGGGGGGGGGTGGGAGTTTGGGTTTTTGGGGCCGGGGGCGGTGTGTGGGGGGGGGGGGGGGGGGTTAAGCCGGG
>JAOPJK010000074.1:12200330-12211930 GCA_027123565.1 Phycis chesteri
TTTTTAAATGTCACCGTGGTTAGAGAAAGGGGAACCAAGACCAGGCTTAATATTTAAAAACGGCCGTACCAAACGTGTGCATGCGTGTACTGCAGTTCTCATTGTCATCGCGCGGTGGTCATTCCGCTGCGGTCATTCATCCAGATGACGACCACTGAGAGGGTGGTTGTATTGTCCACAGTGGCAACCGAAGCCCTAACCGTGCGTGTGTGTGTGCGTGTGCGTGTGTGTCTGTGTGTGTGCGTGTGTGTGTGTGTGTGTGTGCGTGTGCGTGTGTGCGTGCGTGTGTGTGATGTGTGTGTCCAGACCTGTCAGGTGGGCCTGAACTTTGCCAACGAGGAAGAGGCTAAGCGCTTCCGGGCTCAGGTGACAGACCTGGTGGGGAGGCGACAGAGGAAATCTGGTGAGCGCTGCAGAATCCCGTAGCATACGCACCACGCACCCCCTCCCCTCCCCCTAACGCTTGCACTTTGCTATATCTAAACCCCCGCACTACACACACACACCACCCAATCAACACAAATCAAGTAACGTCTAAAGTGCTCATGCTCTGGGTTTTGGACTCTATTCCAAGTGAAAGACACATTTGATTGGTTTCGGCAGACTCATTCTCTGCTCATGAGTCTGATTGTAACTTACAGCCGTACATGCAGCTATCACACAGTACATCAGTGATGACCATTTTGAATCCACAGTGTTCTTTATAATGTGGGGGTCTTATCGCCCGGCTCTATTGCTTTTGCCAACAACATGCCCTTTCCTGCCGACCTTAAACCTTCCACAAGCTGCCCTGGTTTACTAATCTAACATCTCCCAAAACAAGCCTGCCTAATCACATTCCTGAATCTATTCTGACTTGTTAGCAGTACATACTTGTCCGTGCTCCAATCCACGATGAAAAAATGAAGCCCGGCAGTGGTTCTTTTTGAATGTTTCTGCCTAAGTTGGGTCTGTTGCATTTTTTTCATAAAATTAAAGTTGCAATGTGTAACATTTCCACTAACTCGTGCCTTTAACATTTCCTGGGCATATCCGTTAGGCAATGCTGTTTGATAGTGATTTCAATAATGTTATCAATATAATCACATCATTTAACGGACTATACTGCTATATGCTGGTCAGCCCGTACCTCTATAGTGTTACTATAGCGACTCCTAAAACCCCTCCCACTCCCACCTCCCAGCTAGCTGAGCTGCGCTACTTAAAGGGGCTACTTCCTGTCACAGTCAGTCTCTTCAGTAAACTCATTGAGTTTACTGAATCCTGAAATTCTCCCACCCACTAACTCAGAGGGGCTCAATCTTACGCATTGCAACTTTAAACGGACCACAAAATATTCAGTAAAATATGTTCATGGTAAATTAAAGTAAATCCAAATGCTACATCAAATGACTTATTTTAAATTGTTAATGTCATGCAGATACAAATAAATGAAAAAAAAAAGTCTTTCTGTTCCTGTTCTGAAGTTTTAAGATTCGCAAATGCTTCATGCACAATAGCAGGAGACCCTTTTGTTCCACATCTCCAAATTTCTCTCAAATCTGTAGCCGAATGGAATAATACCGCGTGACTGTGATTTGTGATCCGTTCTTTTACGCCCCATGCGGTTTCAAAGCGCGCATCGCAAACCCAGCCCGTCGTGCCCGGGAGTCTATTCCTCTTCTGTTACTCGCTTCCTCAGCCGCTGATTGCAATGTGGTCACACATTCTCCTCTTGCCGAGCCACCAGGGTCTGGCTCACAGCTACACAAAACATGTGTGTGTGTGTGTGTGTGTGTGTGTGGCCGCCATCTGCATCTACAGGGCAATCCCAGATATGTATTTTATCTGACTCTTGTCGGGGGCCTTCTCAGATCTAACATCCCTTTGCTTACCATGTGACTTATCTCGCCGACCCGACTCGCCACTGGGTCGTAAATGATGCAACGGCTTGCCCTCGCGTCTTTTGATTGTGGATATAAATCTATTAACAAGCGACTAAGTACCCTGTGACGAGCGTCTGCGTACTCTCATTAATATTCTCATTAATACTCTCTCTCCCGCTTGCTCGTCGTCTCAAGCCAAGCGCGCCTTTCACAAACCGGCAAGTGATTTAATCAACCTTTTTTTTTTTTCCCTTTTTTTACATAACCAAAGTGCCATCTAATGAGATTCATACAATACTAAAAGCCGCAAGCTAATACACTCGCTCCCTTCCTCTTCATTAACACCAGTCCTCCCGAGGTGCCTCTCTAGTGCCGCTGATGCAATAAAAATGATTTTGTCCTGTGTTCACAGAAAAAAGACGCGACCCTCCAAATGGTACGTTGTTGTTCAATGTCTCTCACCTTCACTCCCTGGGGGGTTCCTTCACTGGCTCGACTGCGGTCACGTCACTTAAAGTCTTAAGGTTGTTCTCCGGGGGGGCTTAGTGGCGCGCTCGGTGGTACGCGGTTTGGGGATGAGTGACACCACGCCAAGTGCGGTGTCAGTTGAGATTCTGTATTTTATCTTTTTTTGGGGTAATTTATTTGCTGAGGCTCATGCTAAATGATACGCGTAGTTGTGTTTTTAACTCGGGCCATCTCTAATGATACGATTGATTGAAATGGAATCGGGTTTGTTCTTCTAATGGAAATCGTTGAACATTGTTGACGTTTCTCCTAATCAAAATGAGGGACTAACATCAAGTTACAAAATTGAGTTCAGCTCCTCAATAGCGCAAGCTTCTGTTCAGACAGACAAGACAGGCAACATAATCAGCTTAATCATCTTAATCAGCATAATCATAATCAGCATAATCATCTTAAAACTACATGATGACCGATGATGGAAATGATGATAATGAATAAAAATATAATAAATAATTACTGGAGCTCCACCAGAGGTGTTGAGCTCCCTGCCATTAGCGTGAACCACATCCAAACACAACGGCCTTGCTAAAGTTCACAATGCTCGCAGCTGACAAGACCCCATTTTAGACCAGCGTCGACCTCCTTGTGTGTTTAACCAAAAAATAAACACCTCTTTTTAAGATAGATCGAAATGAATGGCAGCATCGATTCAGTGGAGTTACAATCGGTTAACGGTTTGAATAGGCTGTTCATTGGGCAAGTCAGGAATTGTCCACTTGACAATGCTCGTCTAAACTCAGTTAGGCTCCTATCCATAATCTCAACTCGTACCTTTTAAAAAAATAAATCCTCAACATGTTGTGGTCAGATAGCGTGACATCGCAATCAGGTAGCATATGTCACTGGTGTCAACTGCCTGTGTGTCCGCCATGGCTTGTAATCCTGTTTGCTGGCTGGTGTGGCTTAAGCATTTAGCGTGCACTGGTGTGGTGAAGGCATGTGAGGCATAGCGAGGGTTAACGGCTCCACTGAACCTACACCAGGCTTTCAGTGTCTTCCTGAATCTCTCTCTCTCTCTCTCTCTCTCTCTCTCTCTCTCTCCCTCTCTCCCTCTCTCCCTCTCCCTCTCTCCCTCCCTCCACCACCTACCATACATTATTTGGGGATTATGGGGGTGATAACATAATTGTCACACATGGTGGTTTTAATAAGGTCATGATACTTTTCTTTGCAGTGGTGTAATAGCCAAATAAAAAAAAATGGTAACTGAACTGAAGGAAAGCACAGCTAATGAGATGTAAAGACTAAATGGTAAGTAAGTATACAGAACGATACAAATAATGACGTGGAATTATAACGTTTGGCTCGTTTCTACCACATTTAGCCGACTTCCCCATCTCCCCCCAATTAGCCTTACCGACCATGCATAGTGATGCCATTCCTGATTCATCAGCTCTAATTCAGTAGCATCATCAACCTGCTGCTGAACTGCATTAAAATGGCCTCTTAGCGTGATCTCAAATGGCAAATCTCAAATGGATCTCTAATGGCAAATCAAACTATGTCTCATTTGGCCAATCATTCCAGGAACTCCTTAACATGGAGGTTTTTTTTTTAAGTTGATAACATTAGAAATGAGAATTGATTTTCATAAATTTTCATCGTGGAAATTATCTTCTGAGAGTGAAACACTTGAAACGTATTACAATGGCAAAGCAGTTTAGTTGATTTGATTCAGCTGAATGAGAGCGCGCACACACTCAACAGTTTTACAAAAACACGTTTTTCGAACCAAAAACAACATTTTTCGAACCAAAAAAAAACTGCTAACATTTCGAAACACACCGCCAAGCAAGTGTGCCATTTCTGGCAGAAAAACAAAACGGCTTCAATGTCATTATCCCGTGTATGCCACGAATGTCAAATGAGTCGAGTCCAAAAATGCTTTCCCAAAAGCTCCTTCAACTATATTTCCCCAACAGCGTTGTGTCAGTGAATTAGCAACAGAGGGCAAAACGAGGAGGGCAATTCATTGTTCAGTGATGTCACCGTCTGCCGACTATTTTTAGCACAAACTTTAGTTTGGGTTGAAGCAGGGTGAAGCACTCGCACTCCGGCCTTCCCTTCACCGCTCGGTGTGTTTCTGGCTTCAGCGCACCGTCACTCCCCACCTTCAGATGTCCGTGAGCACAGATCCTCAGGATCCTCTTTGTCTTCTCTAAAAGGGGCAGTGGACCCGGTGTCGTTTTTTTTTGGGGGGTTGTCTCCTCTAAAACCTGATAACATGTCTTTTTATATGATCATCAACATAAGACATGCTCACTCATACTAAAAGATCGCCCCTTTTGGGAAAAAAAAAAACCAAAAAAATAGCAGAACAATCTTTTTGCCGGTCTCTGCGCTGCACTCTTTGCTGCGGCGTTCCTCGGTGACACCTCACGGTGTACACTTCTGCACCCGGGACAGAGGGCCACCGGGTGGCGAGGCACGTGTGGAGCTCTGGACGGGGCGACTGCTCGATGGTCAGCGGATCGATGTCCGCGTCAAAAGAGGGTTAAGCTTCCCGGGACACTTATAGGATAAAGCCTGTGTGTGTGTGTGTGTGTGTGTGTGTTGCGCTGCGCTGGATTCTGATACCCGCATTCGAGAGAGCGGGCTAAACCTCTTGGACGCGGTGTGTGTGAGACGCATTACATGTACTGTACATCGCCGCTCGCTGTATCAATACACAACCACCATGTTAGCTTGAGCATCTCAAAGTGGGCGCGGGTCGTAATCAGGACTAGCCCCCCCCCCCGCCTCCTTCCTAGAACTCTTAGCCCAAAACCCTTTCTTTTTTTTATCTCCTAGTGTTCGAATTTGAGTTGGAAAAAGGACTTTACTCACACTTAACCCTTTCCCTGTTCGCTGAACGATGATTACGTTTTCAGTGTCCTCTTTTGCCCCTCTCTCGTGTTCTTGTTCTCTAATCTCCTCTCTCTCTCTCTCTCTCTCTCTCTCTCTCTTCCTTCCTCCCCCTGTATTCATATAAAGCACAGATAGATACTTCATGATTTAGAAACCGCACAGATTAACATGGGATTACACACAGACCGGTTTAAATGGTTACGTAAAAAAAAAATCCAGCCACAGAATAATTTGCTTGGATTAGATCCCATCTTGTGTTTGTGAGGAGAGAGGGAGAAAAGGGAGCTTATGAGACAGAGAGAATGTTTTGTCGATAAGAGTAGGACATGTTGTGGGCGGGGGGATCGAAGGACCGGGACCCAATCACATGAACCTGGAGGTGTTCTCCACCGAAATGCCGCAATAGGCACGCAAACAGATGCCCAAACGGAATCAGAAGATGGAGGGGACAAGATGCAGCTCGCCAGGCAGAGGTGACAAGACCGTGATGGATTGAGAACCGCACGCCAATGGAAGGAACAAAGGGAGATCAGAAGACCTAGTTGGTACACCGGCTGGCCTAAACCGACTCTCAGCACCACTTTTGTTTTGGTTTTGGATGGGGTCCGGATCATCACGCTTCCTGCAAGGTCACAGATAACCGAGTCACTTCACAGAGTTGCCATGGAAGAAGATGCCTTTTGTTTGTTGGGTGTTGTACCCCATCAAGAGTTTTGGTCTCTTGACTAGAGTCTAGCACACCCTGGCTCAAAGACTCGTGGATCTCGGGCTGATGGCGTTTGCGTAAGAAGTTTGGAGTCTAACCAGGATGCTTATTTTTTAAGCATTTTTTTTTCTCTCCTGCTTCTGTTGGCAGATCACAGCTGAGGACAAAGTAGGATTTATTTCCTGTACAGACCAGCTGTGCACAGCATCAAACCGGACACAACCTGAACCAAAATCAACCAATATCTCATGTGGAATCCTGTTTCGACTTTGTACATTCGAACCAGCACCAAAAGAACGAGCACCCAACATCTTCACCCTGTATTCAAATCAGGAGAATAGGAGCCGAAATCAGTTTTGTCACTGATCCTCACCCCAGACAGATTTAATTACTCATTCGTTTCCGCTGATGCCTCATCAGCGGCCATGATGTTCTGCACCACCTTCCTGTCCACGCCGGCCGACGAGTTGGGGTGCGATGGTGGTGGTGGTGGTGGTGGTGGCGGCAGTGGAAAGGGCAGAGGTGGGAGGTCATCCCCGGCGAGGGTGGTACCGGGGCAAACCCTGGGCCCGGGGGGCTGTCTGTCCACCTTGCACTGCCTAGTTCTTCCCCAGGAGGAGCTCTACCAGTCTCTCTCCTATCGCCACGGCGACAGACCCCGCGGCGGCAGTGATGGCGGTGGCGGTGAGGTGGTAGGGAAGAGGACACTCCTGGAGGTCAACAGGACTACGCCCTGTGGCTGGGATGGTGGCGGGGCGGGCGCCAGAACACACCGCAGTCGCTCGGTCTCGCCGGCACTCGGCAGGCGGCCCGTGAGCCCCGCAAGGGATTGGTTTAAAGGGATCGTGGCCAAAGGTATGTGGGCCCGACACAGACCTCCTGCAGGGTCACCCCTTGTGCACAGCCGTTGAGCTACCACAGAACGGCACCGTGTGTTGCCTCTGTGAGTGGTCCATACGCCCGGACCCTGTTCTTGAACCGTGGCAAATAAGGGGAGTTTGTGAGAATCATTTACGCGACATGATGACGACGAGTTTATTGGATTGCAGTGTGTGAAGTGTGTCGCATGAGTTGTGATGATCAGTGGGATGGATGGGCTAGTAAGTGTGTGTGAGGTGAGATTCTTTGTGTTGTAACGTTGTCTGAAGATCCGGGAAAGGCCCAATGCAACATCTACCGGCCCAGTGCCGGTACTGCTGCTGCATTCATGAACAATTGGTGTGGTTGCTGATATTGTGTCGTCCGTGTTGCAGACGGTGTACCGGTTTACCTCTTTATTTGGGCTTTGTATGGCTCTGTTTGGTACTTTGACCAAAGGGTAGCAAGACATTCAATATTTCCTGTATTGAATGTTAATGTTTGACATGGGATTCACCCTTTTGGGGTTACTGTTCCAATTGACAGCTTTGGGTATTGTCATTGGAAAGCACTTTAAAATGGTCAACGCTTCTTAACAATGTCTATATGAAGGCCAAACCTTTTTGTTTGTTGGACGCCATGGGAATTATTATATACACGCAGGGTCTCCTCTAGAATAATCTTGGTGTGTTTTCATCGTCGTGTGCGTATGTTGACCCATTTAAGTTCACTGCAAAGCATACAAAACATAATGCCAGCTTGTTCAAAATAATTTGTTGCCAATTGACGGTGCCTACATTTTGTAGACATTAAATAACAATGGTGTTTGATTATTTTTCTACATCGATTAGTACATGGGATGGAGATCTTGGACAGATCTTCTGGTAAATACTAAATAAAAAGTTAAAGACATTAATCATCTAATAACCATTGTGCAACATTATTTCGGTCAGTTTGCACCTGACAGACTTGCATAACCTGATTCTTCCTCTTAAACAGTAATATAGGTCAACGCCATGTTCTTACACCAGCAAAATTTGTACAGCCATTATGCAAAGGTTTATGTAATAGAATATCTGTTGATCTGAAGATCCTGCAATCTTTGTTCCTTTTTTGTTCTATTAATCAGCCTAGTTTCTACCGGAGTGGAGATTGGTTGATTAATCGGTCTGGTCTGTTTTCGATTTGATTGCCCGGACAGCAAAGTGTAGTCAAGGTCAAGACGGTTCAGTCATCTTATTCCTTTGGATGACGACAGGGGGGGAAACCAACAGAGACTTTTCCCCGAGGCGTCATCGTGGGACAAACCCGGGCGTCACTCATAACCCTAATTCCGGGTCTGCTTCAGATTCTTACCGGGGAGTGGAAGACTAAACTAGTGTCGATAAGTCTCGCGAAAAGGGCGTATTTGGGTATATCAAAAAAATGAAGAGCTTATTTAAAGCCGTGCTCCCGCTGTGGCGCTAATCCTAATGGCAAACATCCTCCTTCTTTTACCCCCCCCCCAAAAAAAACAAAAAAAAATACAAAAACAAACCCAAAAGGTCCGGCGTTGCCCATGGCCACCGTGGACATCAAGAACCCCGAGATCCACAACGCCGTGGGGCACCGCTACCACAACAACTCCCAGATGAACAACATGGTGCACTCCTCCTTCCCCAAGAAGGAGAAGAAGACCAAGGGCGGGAAGAAGAAGAGGCTGACCAAGGCCGACATCGGCACGCCCAGCAACTTCCAGTGAGTACCGGCAGCCGCCGAGTGCGCCACCGCCGCGCCCGTTTGGTTTCATCACAGTGAAGGGCGGCATGTAGCTCAGTGGGTAGAGCGGGCGGACGGAGCGGGTCGTCCGCTAACCGTAGGGTCGACGGTTCGATCCCCTTGATCCCCCACGTCCTCCAACTGTCCACATGTCGAACCCCACAAATGCACTGATTGTAAGTCACTTTGGACAAAAGCGTCTGCTTAAATGCCCCTTCAACTTTTACCCTTAAACGCGTGTCATCTAATACGGTTTGGTACTTGAATATAAAGCAGTACATAAATGCCTGTGTATGTCGCCAATGGGCTTCCGTACATCGGTGCACACCGGGGTATTTTCTAGTTGTATGGATGGACAGGCGAGTTATCCTCAAAAAATGTCAAAATGGCCACAGGAGTACTCTGCTCAAACGACTGAAGAGTTTGTGATGAAGCATCCAAATAACTGTGTGCTTGGAGAGTTCACGATGGGCCTCCATATACCATTTGACTTTTCCATTAGTCTCAGGCCCATTTAGGCTCTTCTTACCATCATGCATGCTAATGCATACTGGTTTTGATTACGCGTTATTAATCCACATAATCTAAGATGATGGTATCCACAGCATGGCCGGTATTATATGTGGATCGTGGAATAGGGTTGACTGAGGTCAGATCTGCTGGATTTAGATGAACACGGGCTGAGATGAAGGTGTAGGTTTCCAGGGAGTCAGCTGTCTGTATCACTGGGCTGTCGGTGCAGACTGGAGGCTGCTTTTGTATTTTAGTTGAAGAGTAGACGCTTCAATTCACCATGTGGCCCCTGATCGAACACATTATCTCCATTTGTTGCTCAGCACATATTTTACTTGGACTGGTCTGTTTCTGTAACCGATTCAATATTAATGTGGCATTTGATCAAAGTGTCTCCCTTTTAAGCCTTCTCTCCCTTTCTCTGTATTGTCTTACATAGTCCCTCTCTCTCTGTCTCTCTGTCTCTGTGTGTGTGTGTGTGTGTGTGTCTGTATTGTCTTACACCCTCTCTCTCTCTACCTGTATTGACTTACACTCTCCCTCTGCCTCCCTTTAGGCACATTGGACATGTGGGATGGGATCCCAACACCGGCTTTGATGTAAGTCAACTTTTTTACACGTTTGATGCGCGTTGGCGTCCCCCCCCCCCCGAAAAAGGAAGCAACGCTACCGCGCCCTGTAGCTTCGCTCACAGCGCCAGAACATATTTTGGGGAGGGTGAATCCACGCATCTGAATAATCCACCAACTCTCCACCCCGTAAATACCGTCCAAAGTAATTATGGCGGATTGGAGAAGTGTGGCGTCAGGTTGGCAGATTATGAGGATTAATAAAATTCATCGAGTACTAGTTTTGTAATCCCCCCCCGAGGGGTTATTTCTGTCACGGGCCGTGATCACCTTTTTTTAGGACGAAGCTGGGGGATGGATGACTGGATGAAACTGCAAATATTTGGATGAGTTAACGTGGGCGGGTTGCGTGCATGAATTGATGGTCCAATAAAGCCACGGCTGGCTCCATGGATGGATGAATTATCAAACGAAGCAGAATGAATCGATGGATGGATGGATGGATGAACGAACGGCTGGATGGAACCACTTGAGAACGGATCATTTCGTGGTTTGATGAGCGAGTGAGTCGACGGCACACTCGATGCGTGGACGCATGAACCGGGGACGGCGAAGCAAAAGGGAGTCATTGATGAACACTTAAATGGCCGAGCCCAGGTCCCTTATCGTAAGCTACGCTTTTCACCCTGTCACGGCATGGAGAGGAGTCGCACAAAGAGTCCTATGAAAGCTGCCATACTGCGCACAGTGACTTTGGCGGGGCTATTCATCATGACCAGCGGAAGCATGTAGACTGTATTATGCCGTATGAAGTCAGAGGAGCGTTATCTGTGGGTGGATTATCCACAGGGCCGGGGTAGAAGGAGACGTGAATGCATGTTCTGGGGTGTGGGCGGCGGGGGATGTGAATGCATTACATCCAGGCATCTGGACTATTCATGCCAGTTTTATTAATGGACATAACAATGCAAGTATGTTGTCATGTCTCGGTGACATTGGCGTGGATTGGTGCATATACTGACCCGTGTTTATTTGTCAACAGGAAATGGTGAGGAATTTAGAATTTGGGCAATTTTTTTCACGTAATTTGCAGTTATTTGCATATAAGAAAAACTGCACACAACACTCAAATGCAACAAAAACCATTTGGCTTGCTTCATTTTTTTGGTACAGCACTTGCTAGCCCTGCCTGCTGTTGCCAGCGGCAGTTAAAGAAAAACGTTTTAAAAGTCTTGTAAGTAGTAAACTCGTGAAGATGTTACAGCAGCTGTGACATAACAGTGCTTTTTTGCTTAGCTTCCACTAGGGGGCAGTAGAGCATTGAGTTCCTCGGATGGGTGTCGTGGCTACAGATACTTGAGCTGCTGCCCATTTTGCCTGTCCTTGCCCTTATGCACCAAATTCACAAATATGAAGGAGTCAATTTTGTTGGCGAATATTTCAAGCATTAGTTATTCTGGCAAGCATTAGGTATTCTGTAGGTATGCATTTTAAAGGAAAGTCGAACCCTAAAACAACTTAATATTGATGGAAAGTGATCTAGCGTGCTCCATGGTAGTGCTGGTAGTGATCCTAGTCCATAATCTAGACTCAAATGCACCTTTGTTAAAGCGTGCAATGCCATGTACGGTACATATGGACTTGGACTGCCCTCTGTTGGTCAAACACCCGTATTGCACGCATCGTCTGTTACTGGCTTTTGTTGTTGTTGTTGTTGTTGTTGTTGTTGTTACCGGGTACATCAATCAAACGTCACGGACCAACGTGTGTTATCCTCCCGACCCCCACCAGCTGAACAACCTGGACCCGGAGCTGAAGCACCTGTTCGACATGTGCGGCATCTCGGAGGCCCAGCTGAAGGACAAGGAGACGTCCAAGGTCATCTACGACTTCATCGAGAAGAAGGGAGGCGTGGAGGCCGTGAAGAACGAGCTGAGGAGACAAGGTGAGGCGGGG
>JAOPJK010000084.1:63934-85430 GCA_027123565.1 Phycis chesteri
GCCCCTACCGCGCCCAGGCCGACCGGGGCCCCGCCCGCTACGCCGGCCGCCGCCGCCGCCCCGCCCACCGGCACGCCGCCGCCGACGGAGGGCGACTGCTGCTGCTGCTGCTGCGGGGGCTGTGGGAGGGGGGAGAGGGGGAGAGAGGGGGGAGAGAGGGGGGAGGACAGTGTTTAGATGTAACAAAATACAGCCATTTCCCGGCCGTACTCCGGCGACGCATACCTCGCGGTCTACAGCCACGAACGCTTTTTGTTTCAACGGGGACGTTGGCAGGAGTCGTCGGGGGGCTGGGGAGCGGATCCGAGCGGATCAGATCGGGGGAAGGTGTAATGTCTGCTGTGTAATGTTGTGCCACGCGTTGCCCTGCCGCTTTCCATTATTTATGGTTTCGCACTCGAAGGCCTTTTCCTTTTGTGTTTTGGTTCAGGACGTGACACATATTGCTCCAGAAGACCATTATTGCAACTGGTTCTCCTTTCTTGCATCAGAGCGGAAGCGGAGCCGCGCGCGGGTGGAAGCTGTAGTCGCGTCAGAGAGGACCTGTCAGCTACCACGGCAACATGGCCGCCCTGACGGCACGGCGGGGGCTTTGTGGCGGCCGGCTACGCGAACACCGTCTCCAAATCATGTTTTCACTTGACGCACACGTAGGGGGTGAGGCACAGGGGTGAGGCAGGGGGGTGTTTTGGCTCGGCATTTTGCTCCAATTGTTCTGGTAAATGCGGTGACTGGGGGTGAACGCCTGGCTCGGTTCTAGCGGTACCGGCGAGGTGGAGGCAACGTTGGCCGACGCGTACAGAGAAGCACTCGCAAACATAAAGAGACGAAGATACAGATCCCCAGGGTGCCGTCTAATCACCCCTCACAATCCGGACGCAAATGGTCTGTCTTCAGTGGTAGGAAGTACGGACGGAGGACACAGAAGAAATGCCAAAAATTATAATCAAAACCACAGGCCAAATCTCAGAGTGGTTTTTTTTTTTTTAAGAAGCTTTTAGATGTTTTTTGTGCAGTCTTTGTGTGTTTCGAGAGCTCAGCCAGCCCGGTTTTTTGCTGTTGTGGAGCTGGCGGTTTACACGTCTAAACAACAACGTTTGTTGTGTTATGGTTATGCTATGTTAACGTCACGTACCCCTTTTAATTGGGTTTGAGTTAGGCTGCCGTTTAGGGCAGGGCGGAGTACTTGGTAATTTGCTGATTGGATATAAAACGGACCAAATATAGCTCTGTGGAGAGGAGTGCTGCTGTCCAACCGTGTGGCTGGGAGGCCCCACCTCAAGGGCAGGTGCTGGTGACCGTGTCTTCAGCTCCCGGTGCTAATTGTGAGTGTGTATTATACCGAGATCTTTCAAACTGACATACGTTTTGGTTTTGGTTTTTGTATGGACACCACAGCAGCAGCAGCAGCGCTATGGTGTCCATACATTTCACTTTAAGTTTAGTTTTGATGTCAGGACATTCCTGGCGGGCGGTCATTGTAAACCTTGTTCAGTGCGTGGGGGGGGGGGGGGGGTAACTCCACCCACCCGAGTGGGCCACTCCGCGTTGGCGAACGAACCCATTTCACACAGCCTCTCCACAACAAGGACTTTCGTGACGGCACAAGTGCAATGTATTTTGACTATTTAATGATCTATCCTGCTTCACGGTGCCAAAATGCCTATCAACACAATACATAATTCATAAGGAGTCTGGAAAACAACGCCGAAATGATTTTTGATGACAATATCTTCGTAACGATCAGCTCGACAAGGGGCCGCGCGGCCGGCATCCAGGTGTGAGCGCGGCCCGCAGGTGTGAAGCGCCGCCAAACACCCCGCAGGTTTGATGTCCTGGCGGTGATGTGCGGTAATGTTGCGCGGCAGCCCGCGATGCAGACGCCGGCTCGGCCGTCTTTGACCAAGAGCACTGAGTCAGTCTGGCAGCTACACAAATGTATGCTTCTGCGGTGCGTGTGTGATGGCGCAAATACAAATTAAAAGGCCAATTATAATACGGTACGAAAGCCACAGTATCCATCAGGCCGCACACGGACGCAGCGGCGTCGATGCCGCTCGGAGGAAGGAGCGAATGAAACGGCTAATATTTGATACAGTCCCGAACCGCGCTGGACTCTCCAGAGCACGCTGACCCGACGGCCATGCGTCTCCGTCCCGGTCCGGAGGTACCAACGACACCGGGCACAGAACCGCGCTGGTTTACACGGAACCGGCCCGCCGGCGTGGTGGGGTCCGAGCACACGGCGAGAGACTACGTTTCCCTGAGCGAGCCGTTGTTCTGCGCAGAAATGTCATGCAGGTGAAAAGAAAAATGGAACAAAGATGGAGGATGTTTGGCTCCATTCAACCAAAGCACGTGAAAACACAGGCACACCGCCGGAGGGCAGATGCCAGTTGAGATCTGCCGTCTCTCTCACACACACACGCACGCACGCTCACACACACGACCCGTTTGACTTACCATCCCGGACATGCCTTGACCGGGTGGCGTCTTCTTGTCCATGCTGAACTGGGCTGCTAGGCTGTTGGCCATGCCGGCCTTGTTCTGGAGCTGGGGACCCAGCCCTGCCCCGGGGAGTCCCTGGCCTGTGGGCTGGCCGTACGGACCGCCATAGGGGACCGCGTTGGCCATCATATTCATCTGGAGAGAGAGCGGGCGAGAGACAGAAAGACAGAGAGAGAGAGAGAGAGAGAGAGAGAGAGAGAGAGAGAGAGAGAGAAGGGAGACGGCAAATTAAAGAAGGACCAAAAGGTGGTCAATGCACACCTGAACTGCAGGTACGTGATAGTTTCAATACGCCGAGGTAAGGGGAGGAAATAAGTTCAACATAAAATAAAATGACAAAAAAATTCTAAAACATCCACGAAATGTATCTGGGATTAAGGTTGGACAGAAACACGCGCGCAACATGGTCAGAAGTTCTGCTAGCAAAGAAAATGCACAATCACGTCACGTGAAGACATGGTCCCACGGTATAGCGAAACGGCTGCAAACGGAGGGTTTCCACCGCTACGTCGAACCACTCTGCATTCAACCGGTTCTCCGGCGAGGACCCACAAGTACCGGCCCAAACAACCCGATACGGTCCATTGATTGCTGCGATGCGCTCGGAAACAGGTATGAAGCTTGGCTTACAGCATACAGCGGAATCCAAACCTTGGCCTTACAACAAGCGGCCTCAACAAGTATTTAGGTAGTCATCCATGGAAGACAGAATCAACAGATCATCAGGGGGAAATGGAGCACAAATCTCTGCTTTCTCCTGCTCCGTAATGCCATGAGCTCAGTGGAAGACACAAAGACATTCCTCTTTTTTGATGTAATTTACACTTTAAACCACAAACCCTTCATGAAGCCATCAGTTGTGTCCAGCTGGTTTTAAGTTTCAGAATTCAATTGCAGTTTCACGTGACGTGCATATGTAACTTAACTGCTGGAGCCATAACCATAACTGTAGTTCCTCATAGGGGAAATAAGTTTTGATACAAATAGATGTATATTATTGAATATCAATTTACAAACGCAGAGATTGCCAAAACACACTTTGAGGTACGCCAATTCTGGGTAAAATGAAGATTTTTTGGGGGGTTTGCAAAATTTGTTTTGGCACATTACAGCTGCTTCACAATATTGCCAAGAACACGACAAAACATGACTGAGAACATACGCTCGCTGAATGTATAGATTCTACAGAAACCATCACAAATACCCAGCCGCAGGTCTACGGGACCCCAGCACTGCGGCGTTACCTTGTTCAGTGCTCCCGGTTGCTGTGGTCTAATCCCGGTCGGACCGCCGGGCCCCATCTGCTGACCTCCCGTCTGCCCCTGCAGGGTCTCGGCCAACAGGTTACTGTTGCTGCTCATGCCCCCGTTGCCAGGGTACCCCATTCGGGGCGACCCGTTCATCATCTGCCCCCCCATCAGGCCTTGATGCTGCTGCTGTCCATTGTTGGCCTTGTGGGCGTTCATCATGGCTGCCCGATTCATCCCGGCCACGCCCCCGGCCATCCCCGCCTGCTGCTGCTGCATCAGTCCGGACTGCTGCTGCCCCCCCTGGGGTCCCAGGCCTTGGGGGCCGGCGGCCGTGGCGTTCATGCCCCCCATCAGGGCCATGGAGGCGCCGGCGCCAGTGTTATTGGGGGCTCCCTGCTGGGGCTGCGCTCGGAGGAGTTCCGACAGCTGCTTGTGTTTGGTGGCCGCGTCCTGCCCTCCGCCGCCGCCGCCTCCCATGCCCATGCCCCCCATCCCGGCTCCCAGCCCTCCGAGGCTGGTGTGGATCTGGTTGAGGTCACCGCCGTTGACCAGTCCCAGCTCCGACGAGTTGATGAGCTCGTCTGGGAGGTCATGCTCCAGGTCGAAGAGCGAGCCGAAATCTAGAAGGGGGGGGAGACAAACAAAACGGACATTTTGTTGAAACAGCGCCCTTCCAATTGGCGAAACGGTCACCCTCCACCTCGAAAGGCAGAGGGCTACCGAGCACATCTTCTGTGCTACCGCCCAGCGGCCAAGGGCCTTCCTCAAGAAGACCCCTGCCTCTGGGGTCTTGCTGGGAACGAGAGGGGGGCCGGCGAGCCAGAAGCTGCCAGTCACAGCCCAGACTCCTCTCCAGGGCATCGGGTTGTGGTTTGATGGGGAGCCAAACATGAGGAGAGCATGCAGTAGGGTGATGGTGTGAAGCCACAGAGAGGTAAATACTGACTAGGCAGGGCCGGTCAGAACATGGTGTCTGCAGTACCAAGGGAGATGGATCTTATACTGGTTCCATGCGCCGTATTGACTAGCGCCGGGAAGGAATTTGAGAGACTGCTTCAAGTGTTGGGTGAGGCTCTATTGAGAAATGATAGAAATCTCATATATCCCTGCCAATGTTTCACGGGAGGGATCGCGGTTATGTATGACCGTGTGAACGAGGTGGTCTCATTACTGGGTCTTTTCAATAACAAGTGTACATATTTGTGCATATTTTTGGTTAGCTTACAAACAGCCCTGTTCAATGGATTGTCAAAGTCCACATGTTGACAACCGGAAGACATTGGAACAAGTGCTGTGTAATATATTGATTTGATGGAGGTCTCGTTAGCCACGGTCTGACTACAGGTGACAACTCATCCTTTCCTCCCTATTTTTCTGTCACTATAACAAACACAGAACCTTGTCAGCCATTTTAGCCCCAAACTCTAGTTGTTCAGTCTTCCAAAACGTACAGATTTATTGGTGATTGGTACAGAGAGACATTATTAATGTGTTTTTCAAATATAACACAAAAACATTTAGGTCCAACAAAACTATTGACATACTATACTCCAAATACTTTATCTAAAAGAAAAACCTGAATTGGGGTTCACCGCACTATTCCTCATTAAGTTCGAGCTCCCCTACATATTCCCCACCATGTTGTAACATTGCAAGGCTTGCGAGTGGACACATAATTTGCCATACAAAGAATACTACAAAAGTGTGTCCTAAAGACTACACGATTTCATCATACACCCCAATCAGGAGGACTCAATAGATGGACGCAACAAAAAAAAGACAAGTCTTAAAAACAAAGTGTGAAAACCCCCACAGTGGCCCACTAAAACGCTGGGTGCTACTTGGGTCCGAGTTGGACCGTAGCGGCCCGGTTCTGGACCGCGCAGTAGCCCGAATCTGGACCGTAGCAACAGTCCGGTTCTGGACCGTAGCAGCAGCCCGAATCTGGACCGTAACAACCCGGTTCTGGACCGTAGCAGCAGCCCAGTTCTGGACCACGCAGCGGCCCGGTTCTGGACCACGCAGCAGCGGTCCTCTCACGGCGAGACAACAATGCTTTGCGCAACTTCTCCATTGAAGTGAGGTCCAAACAATAGCTAGCTGGTTAGCAACCGTCGTTCAATAAAAACCGTATTACTTCGACCACGTTACGACGTATAAGCAAACTCTGGTGGGGATCACAGTTAAATGCGCACAGTTAAACGTTATCCGGTTAACTGCGTGCATTTAACTCTCAAGTGAAGCTTAATAAAAAACTACGTTCAGCCGGTAACGTTAGCATCTATGCTAGCCGACGCTAGCTCCCCGGAGTACCGTTATATTTCCCCGGTGCTCGGGTCGACCTTTCGCTTCGTTTTTACCCCGCACTGTGCACGTCGTCGAACCGGGGGAGGGGGGGAATCCGTCGGCCCGGGTTTAATGTGGCTTTGTGCGTTTAGGAAAAGTGTGGCTGGCCCCCCCGGGGTCCAAAGAGACGCGGCGCAACTTAAGGGGGACCGGGGGTGACTTGACTCCTCCATTGTCTGGATGTGAACAGCCACCGGGCTAGTTAGCCGGACGGGCTACACTAAGCGTCGGATAAGTTCCCCACACCTGAGACCCCACACCTGGGGAGAGGCACAGCACACACTCGGCTAAGCAACACGGTCACCACACGCGTCCACACACCACTCGACGACCGGTGAGCCGTGCGCGTAAAACAGTAGAAAACCAGAGCCACTAAAGTTGGAAGGAGCCATGCAACTCGGCTCGGCTTCTCCAGCTGCAGGGCAGCCGAGCCCCTTTTTTTTACCTGGGATTGCACATTGTGTTGCAATTAAGCAATGAATAGTAAAAGAAAAATGAATGCATGTTTACCATTTCCATCACTGGCAGACACTGAGAGGGCTGGGGAGGACAGCTTGGGCCTCTTGGCTGAAGGCGGGCCGGGGTCCAAGACATTATCGGCCATATTTCTGACGAATTAAAGAGTGTCGGTCCCTAGTTAGCGTCCGTGTCTCGCTCGGGAACTGTATCCCGATTCCTCCCCCACCGCTTGGGGGACGGTAGGGGAAAGGAGGGTTGTGTTGAACTCTTCCCTTCAGAGTCCCCCACTCTCGGTGTATCCCCTCTCAGTGGATATGAGTCCCCCTCCCCGGGCGGAGATCTAGTTTCTTCACGGATTTCTCCTGGTACAGCAGGAGGAGGAGGAGGAGGAGGTGGCGAGGTGGAGTCGACAAACGCACGGGGGCCTTCGACTACCTCATGTGGCTTCTTCTTCTGCGACATCGACCATGTCCCAAGACCCGTCCTCTGTGGGGCGTCCGGTCCGGTCCGCCATAGTCGGCGGAGAAACGCAGGACTTGGGGGTGCGAGGCGCGCGTGTGAAGCCTCCCCTCCTGTGAATGGGGGGGACGAGAAATGCGGTGGAAAAACGCAGTCCCGCACGACCCTGGTGGTAACTTTTTTGGGGGGAGCTTTCTTTCTCATGCAACAGTTATGAGATCCCTTAATGGCATTTTTCTTTCTCTTCCGCCTGATTTGAATTCTCACTGCTGTTGATGCCAGCAAGTCCAAACATCACCTAGGTGCTCCGTAGGTGTTTGAACACTTCATGTGAGTGACAGTCGTTCAAAATAGTCTGCAATATAAGCATGAGTTCAATTTCGGTGTTCAACACACACACAAAAAAACTGGGGTCGGTGCAAATTAATAAATCCAACAAATCACGATTCCGTCGAAACACACCAGTCCAGCGGGAGCCCGTCTAAAATGGATATCACTTAAATTCCATGCATCCCACTGAGTCTTCTTTGCATCTGGACGTGAACCACCGTGCACTTAAGTGTATACGATTGACCATGCAAGGCACTGGGTCAAAATAACGCACTCATATTGCACATTTAGTTGTTGCGCCCCTTCGCACGAATATGTCTGATGCAGCCAATTGGGTTGGCAATGGTTGCAAAATTCAGGAGGAAAAAAAAATCCAAATCACGGCTTGTCTGCAGCTTGATTGCCAATCGATTCGGATGCAGATTTCTCTCTTCTGGAAGAGTTCTAAAATGTTACCAAACAACTATTTAATAATTAGTGTACAATCAGAATGATCCAATTAGTTTTATTTTGCAGAGGATGTTCCACGGGGTTACTTCTAAAGCGATGCATCCGAGATTTCAACCCCAAGAAAACACTGGCAAGCTTCTCAGATTGAAAAATAGCACGGTTATAACTACTGCAATTTTTAACTGTCACTCACTGCGTATAATCATGCACGAAAGGCAATTTGAAAAACAAGACTCCAAATGCGACCTCGGGCAAAAAAAATGCAATAAAACGTCGGGCACAAAATATGGCTTCTTTAGAAGTGAAAAACACGGGCTGTGCAAGGAATCATCCTTGCACCCCCAAATATTGTGGGTTCAAAAAATCCTTTCATTGACTCTTTGTGATGGAGAATGCCCCCCTTCGCGTTCATCCCAACAAATCTCCCTCTTCTTCAACCCCGTCTTCCTCCTCTCCACCGCTCCCTGGAGCCCGTCAAACATTTAGGTGTACAATAGTCTATGCGTGCTGTTTCCCTGCTCCGCGGCGGACACATCACGATATTTCACGTTCATTTTTCTCTCCTCCGCAGGTTTTCCTTCGCGTTAATATATCGCCCCTCTTCCGCCTCTCCTCTCCGTGTCTCCGCTCCGCAAAAAAAACACCCCCTTCCCTTGGATCCTCCGAGTGATTTCCCTTTTCCGAATCGCCGATCCGTCTCGCCTTTTTTTGTTCATTAGTCGCGTTAAAACGCCCGAGTCGCGGGTTCGGCCGCTGCGCTGCCCGGCGGTTCGCGGAGCGGCTGTTGGTCGGAGTCGGAGGAGTCGCTCCTTCTCTCTCTCCTCGGTGTCTCCTGTTTCTTACGGCTCTGTCCGCACAAACAAAATGGCGGCTTGTTGTTTCTGCTCCTCTGATACGGGGGGGGAGGGTTGGAGGTACGGCGACGTGAGGCGTGTAGGAGGAGGGGGGGGCGGGGGGGTTGGTTTGGTGTGTTCGGGATCGCCCGGAATAGTTTCGTGTTCTCTCGGAGTTGTACTTCTGATGTGATGATCTGTAGGGGACGGTCGCACTCCGCGACGCACATGTCACCATTAAGTTAAGTCAAAGGGCAAAGGTCATCGCTAAATCACGGGTGGATGTGTGGGATATCACCATTTTACATCACGATGATCTCCAAACGTCGGGCGTTAATTAAAGGCTGTTTTACGATGTATATCTAAACATACAACAAGGATACGTTTCTTAAAAACGAATGCATTACATTTAAGTCGTGTTGATGTATAACAAAATGGAAGGATACTTTAGTAGCCTACAAACAAAGCCAGCCCATTGCTCATTATTTGCAGTTAATGGTCCGTTTAACATTCCACGGATTATCCGTTACTGTTTTTAGACACGACACAGTGGGCTGAATTAATATTAAAACTGATTTGGTTCACTCAATGGGCATATTAGTGCTACACAAGACAGCAAACACGGGACTGCACAGGTGTACCATACGATGTGGACAGGGCAATCAAGTCATTTGATAAGTATCAGACACGTGATATGCATCTCCGGATGTACGTATGCAAAACCTCTTTCAACGACGGACGTACAGGGTTTCGATATTATTGTCGTCTCCAACAATTCCCCTCCTCGAGTCGAAACGATGTAAACCTCCATGTGGAAATCAAACACGGGGACAACGCCATCTCCACCGAGAGATGGTGCATGCTATAAAATAAATCCATTTAATGGTAAATCAAAAGAATCGTATTTTCCATAAAAACATACTTTGACTTCCGGACTCACACAGACGTCACTGCACTTTTCTCAGTGCCCCCCCCCCCCCCAAAGAAAGCCGACATGACCGACGAGTACCCCGAGAACGCGGTTGCGCCGGAGGGCGGCCTATAGGGCCGGCGGCCCGGCCTGAACGTCTACCAAAGCGTCCCGTCTCGCCGGCCCTATCTCTGGGCGCAGGCGCGCTCCACGTCCGCGATGGTCTTCGGGGCGTCGGAGGAGAGTATGAGGGGACCCCCGCCCGCCTCCCGGATCACCACGTCGTCCTCGATCCTCACCCCCAGGCCCCGGAAGCGCGCGGGCGCCCGGGCGTCGTCCTCGGCGATGTACAGGCCTGGGGAGGGAGAGAGAGAGGGGGGGGGGGAGGAGTCGTTTAGCACCATCGAAAGCAGGAGACGGTCCACGTGGACAAACGACAGGGCTGGACGAGTGGCGTGGAAGTCGGGGAGTCGCGGTGGACCCGGTGTTCCCACGGAAGGTTGACTGCATTTGAAGTTGCATGGACCATGGGTGAAAATGTCCCTTAAAGGGTAGGGTAGGGTAAATTTGGAGCAACCGGCCAGGGTGTGTCACATTTTGAAAGGATCCTCAGGCCTGCTTCCGAGGCCCCTCCCACAAAAACATGTGACTAGCCGGCTAGCTTTAGGACTAGGTCTGCCTGGCCTGGCGGGAGACTCGAGTCATGCGCGATGAGTGCACGCGCAGGTATAGCCGGGTAGGTAGACAGGTAAGGGATCCAATCAATTCATTCAGCCCCAATGAATGGCTTGGACGGGCTTGTTACAAGCACTGGATCATTTCAGCAGAGCATTTGACATTGATTGCGGTCGGGATGTTAAGAAAATTAAAGGAAAATATGACAAAAGAGGCAAGCTGTGACAACAGAATAAGAGCGTTTGCTACAGCGAAGGCTCAGCCCAGAGGAGGAAGCGTGCCTTGGCGTGGCCTGTGGAGATGAAGTATTTGGTATTTAGGTAATTCATCCTTTAGTGGACACGACGGAGCTATCCGTCAGCCATTAGTGAGTGAAACGCGCTGTGAGAATATCTGTTTTCGAGTTGACTGCCCCTGCCTCTGTACGAGAGATCATTTAGATTTTAGACCGCTCCAGCTACTGTCTGACCACACAGGGCATCTCTTCCCCGATTGGTTCGGGGCATCCATCTAGCACCGTCAATCACAGGTGCGTTTCACGCACCACTTCACACTGGACGGAGAAACCCAGAGTGGGAGGGAGCAGAGAGGGAGCGTGAGCGTCTGGGGATTGTTTATTTTCAAAATGTTGCACTCGTCTGCTCTTTTCCGCTCGCTCAAATCTCACCCACATGGACTCTTAAGGGGTGGATTTGAACAGGCACTCTCCCGGCGTACCTGGCTCAATGGTGATGGCCATCCCCGGCTGCAGGGCCTGTGAGCGGGACAGCTCCGGGGTGTCGTGGACATCCATGCCCAGGTAGTGACCGACGTGGTGGGGGCAGTAGTGCCGGGCGGCCTGGGGACAAGAGAGGACCGTATCAGAGGACGTACCGGACCCACGGTGAACCACCGCATGTACACGGGCAGCAATCAATGAAAATCAGGGCTTTCACGAAGACACGCCTTGGGGTCCGTATGACGTTCTCAGCCAATGGAATGCAGGCGATCACCACAGGGAGCTCCAACTCTTGCAATATGCAAATGAGCGAAGGTTCAACGGACAGATTTTTTTCCATTACCTAAACCCGATTGCTTTTGATAGGCGATAAGACTTCTCTTCCAGATACTTGAGGGTTACCATCGCCATCCAATAAAAGTGATATGTCCAAATTGCCCAGATAAAGTCCTTTAACAATCCTTGTGGAACAAGTCCGATCTCAAAGTGGTCCTACTGTATGACCTGAACTGAAGGCCTCAGTGAAGGCCCCTTGACTCCACTCCGATTGTAATAAAGGGCTATTCAAATAGCCCTGCCTTGAAATAACATGTGCTGTGTCCTTGTCTTTCAAAGAGGTCATCGGACATCATTATACCAGTAGAGGGTCTCAGAGTGGTACCAAGCATTATGCTCTTCACATCCTTGTTTTATCAGCCCCATATGCTGAAGTGCTTCACCACAACAACGCGTGAGGACAGCTTTATGCTTTGTGAAGTTCCTTTCGGGTTCATTTGAAGTTCAGGTCAGTTCAGTTCAGGCAACTTTACTGTTCCCAAGCAGGGCAACTCCTCTGCAGCCTACCCAGTAGCATGGTAGTTATATGTCAGGGGCAACAGATCAACACACCTCGGTCAATGCAAGGAAACACACGCAGCAGTAAATAAAATAAAAACACATTCACTCCGTCAATTCCCGTAGTACAGTGAATATACAAAGCAATCCTTGGTGAACTAATTCTGAAAATGTGTTTCTAGGTGGACAAAGCGATGCGTAAATGCAAAAACCTTGCAAATGTTTTCCAACTCTGGTAGTTTCACTTGGCTGAATGTCAATATTACAGATTGCATATTGTGAACACAAATACAATGTCTTGTAACTTTCTTTCGACAAATTGTTAATCAATGCAATATCCTGTAGTTCACCATGAGGACAAGCGCACTAGGAAATAAAATGGATGATGTCATCGGTCAAATAGGAAGGCACAGGCCTTCCAAGCGAGCGTAAAAGTAACACTAACTTCACTAGAAGTAAGTAAAGTAAAGGGGCATTTAGCAGACGCTTTTGTCCAAAGCGACTTACAATCAGTACATTTGTGGGGTTCGACATGTGGAGGTGGGGGATCGAACTGCCGACCCTACGGTGAGAGGACCCCCCGAACCACTCTGTCCACCCGCTCTATCCACTGAGCTACTGCCGCCCCTTCAGTAGTCCCCTTCAGAAGTCTTCCGTTAAAAGAGTTGTGTGGATTCAGTGAAAGGACGAGAGGAAAGCTAGCTTGTGGTGTCGGCAACCAGGTTAGAGCAAAACAGCTGCAATTTCTGTGTGTTCATTTCACCAACTTCTTATGGGGGGAAAATGTGGACGTTTGGTTACAACAACCCGATACCCAAATTAGGGATTAGCTGGTCGGTGTGTAATGGATGCACAAACTAGCCCTGTTGCCGTTATCCTGTGATTGGCAGCCATGTTTGGGGAAGGCCGTAATGCAAGATGGGTTTGGCTTGTGCATTTCAGTTCCCTGAAATGATCACGAGTGTGACTATTATGGGTAGTTACACTTGGAATACGGTACCTTATCTAGGGTGTAATTAGGTCACCGTTTAATAGTTTTATTTTGGCCAATGGGAGGATATGATGACAATTTCCCCACCACAAACCATCGGTGAGGGGTTAAAGATAAACACAACATACAGTCTTTACAAAGGACGAGAGTATTAGAAGGACAGGATCCTGGCTGTTTGTGGCAGGGATTTCATTTCCTAGGCTTAAGTCAGGTACAAGGCAGAACATATTTTTACTTAAAGCTAGGGTAGGCAATTTGGAGAAACCAGCCAGAGTAAGCTAGATTTTGAAAGTACCCAACCTAACAAAAAAGAATAAAAATCCCACCCCTCCCTTCAGGCCTCCCGCAAATGCCACGCCACCAAAACACGTGACTAGCTCGCTAGCTTTAGCAATAGATCTGCCTAGCCTTGTGGAAGACTCAGTCATGTGCAATGAGTGTACGGGCGGAGTGTGCGCAGGTAGCCAGGGAGGTAGGTAGACAGACAGGTAGGCCATCCAAAATTTCAACAAATGACAAAAAAAATGCTTGGAGAATAAATTGCCTACTCTAGCTTTAAAGGAGCCGGTAGGGGTTAGACAGTAGACCTCCCCGGCTTTAAGGAGCCAGTAAGGGTTAGACAGTAGACCGAACCTAGCTCTAAAAGGAATACTTGTAAAGATATTCGTAAATTGGCTTTTGCTTGTTTTGCCCGGACTCAGAAGAGTTGTTATGAAATACACTTTCAATTACTCTCCAAAGATTTCCAACGTGCAACGAGGCTGTAGTGTACAAACACGCGGGTAAATTCGGTGCCATTCTCGGCGCTGTGATCCCGAGGCCACCTGTGATGCGCTGCCGACGGGCCACCCTCGGCGTTCTGCCCAGCCGGGAGCAGCCCATCACATCACTGTGGCAAACAGTGCATCACAGGCAGTCTAATAATCACAGCGCAGAAACTAGTGCCTATTATCCGCGTGTCTGAAGACAAACTACACCCTTAATGTGTTGTTGTGCTGCGCTCGCGTTGATTCGGAGACTCGGAACAAATTGGAAAGTAATTCAGAGTGTATTCCCCTCGCATGAAGACGAGCTAGGCTACTGCGAGTCTGCAGATCAGTGGAGGCGGCCAACGGAAAACAAATGCTAGCCCTGGCCTTCCTGAGGCACAATGATACTGTCTGGGTAAGAAAGGCCAATCATCAGATATCGTACACCTTTAGGGAGCAGGTAGGGGTTAGACAGTAGACCTACCCTAGCTTTAAAGGAGCAGGTAGGGGTTAGACAGTAGAACTACCCCAAGCCTTAAAGCTTTAAGGAACAGGTATGGGTTAGATAGTAGCCCCTCACAAGGTTTCAGCCCCGTGTAGGGGTTACAGTACACCTTCCCTAGCTTAAGGGAGCAGGTAGGGGTTAGACAGTACACCTGGCCTAGCTTTAGGCAGTATCATAATGCCAAGTCGGTGTCAGTGTCAAGGATTGGTCGTTTCTGTAACGTGACTGATGTAGACCACTGTGTGTCAAGCATAAGTCCACACCGCTCTCTCACGATGCGACGGCTTCTCAAACGAAGGTGCCCCGTGCGCGCGGTGTACGTACCTTGAGGACGTCGACGTCGCTGGCGGAGGCCTTGACGATGCCCAGCCGCCTCAGCTGCCTCCCCAGCAGGGCCAGCATGGAGCTGTAGATGTGGTCCAGACTGACTCCCGGGTTACACATAGACAGACAGGCCAGCTGGACCTCCAGCACCGCCTCGTACAGCTCAGCCTGCGCCGCGGTGAACCTGCTCCATTAGCCGACAAAGGAAAGGACGAGGGGAAAGGAGGAAAGGCACAATAAGGGAACTGCAAGAGACGTGCGAAATAAAGGGTGAAGGAGAAAGGGCGACCACAGCCACGCGGCGGTTGAGTTACAGGGTGGCGAGTACGGCTGGCGTTTTGTAGGCTAGTTTTTAATCCAAGGACGCCTGGCTTTTCACTGCAACACTACACTCACACCACTATAACTCGGTGCCCTCGGTCCATTCAGTCACATCCAGTCCATCATACACACACACACACGCACACGCACACGCACGCACACACACACACACACACACACAGAGAGCAAACGGGTCAAGAACGGACTCCGTGGCATCATCCACCTCCCCACAACTCACCGGCCGTTCACCGGCCACGTGCGCGTGATGTCACTGACGTAGCCGAAGTACTCGCAGCCCCCGTCCAGCAGCACCATCTCCCCGTCCTCCAGGAACCAGACCAGAGAAAAACAACAACACGTTTCCATCATCTGGGGCCGGCGGGGGTCGACGTTCCCCCCCCCCGGGCTCATCTCGAGACACTGACACCCCGCGGCGCGGCGCGTCCCTTCACCTTGATGACCTGGTTGTTGTTGATGTAGTGCAGCGTGTTGGCGCGGTTTCCCCCGGCGATCACGGGCGGGTAGGCCAGGAAGTTGGCGCCGTGGACGCGATTCTCAAAATCAAACTGGGAAAAAAGACGCGAGATGGCCAAAAGGGGGTCACGGTTAGAAGCACACGTATCTCGTCGCTAGAGTGGCCCTTAAAACTCACAATCACAGCATTAATAAATCTGTATTTTTGGCAAACTATTGTCAACAAGTAAACCAATGAAAAACCAAAACAATCAAAGATTGTTCCTACCTTGGCGAAGATTAGGGCTTCATCAATCTCGCCCCGAGTCATTGCCATGGTGTTCCTGAATGCCTGCAAAACACAGCCATGAAGTAGTTAACAACATGTTATTGTCTTTCACCACATCGCCCCCCCCCCCATCACCGCAACCATAAAACCCACTGTTCACCTCAAAACCTCCGCACCTGTGAGCTGATCCGGCCGGCCGCCTGCATGAGGGCCACCTCGGCCGAGCTCTTCAGGGCCCTCAGCGTGTGCGTGAGGGGCCTGACGGGGCGCGGCGTCGGCCCCACCTCCAGCGCGGGCCGCAGGTGGGTCTGGTGGAGCTGCGGGTGGGACGGCTGCGAGTGGTCGTACCACAGCGCGGACCCTGGGTGGGTGGGGGGGGGGACATGGAGGGGGGACCAACGAGAGAGAGAGGGCCCAACGAGAGGATGGGTGGGTGAAGATTTCAACAAAAAGTCGCAACTTTTCAAAACTTTCTGACATGGGATGTCACACGGTAACGCAAAGCCACACAGTAACCCAAACCCGCACAGAGCGAGCGTTCCTCCCGAGAATCCTTCTCCAAGACCCTACCGTTGAGGCTCCGGAGAACCAGGCCCAGCTCTTCGGTGCAGTGGACCCTCTCGATGCCCGTCAGTGCCGCCGCCCCGTCCTTCCCGGACCGCGGCCCGTCCCACAGCTCCCTGGCCGGGTTCCTGCGGGGCACGAAGAGGATGGCCTGGTCGGGCCGGCCGGTCCCGTGCAGAACCAAGGCGCTGTCTGCTTCCATGATCCCGGTGAGGTAGAGGAAGTCCTGCAGAGCATAGACGTTTTTTGTTTTTTTTTTACATTTAAAACATTTGACCCTTGACCCTTTCCCTTACTCAAGTACAGAACTCATGTTGGAAGCCTAGACTATTTCCTTTAAAATGGCAAGGCTATTTGTGATGCCACCATTTTTGTAGTCGTAGCCGCAGTAGCAGCCCTTGTCCAGCAGGCTACCGTAGCAACTCATAACTAATTCAAGCAGCCAACGTCTGATGTGGTGGTCATGGATGTATGATGAGAACGGGACAGGGCGTGCCAATATGGCAGCCTACTCATGGAACCTGTCAGCCTGTACATTACAGGTACATTATTTATAAAAATACATATGCATGAACTGCACCCAAAATCAAGCCCTGGTGAGTTTCTCTGGGTATCATTATTGCCTACCAGCTTGTAAGATATGTTAATAATTATCATAAGGATGTGTACTACTACAGGATATCCACGTGACGGCTGTATTGGGACTGGGATGCAGTGCACAAGTTAGCCACCATGTGAAGTTGGACACAAGCAAGCTGTTCTTCCTGTTTGTGGGGGCCTGGTGTTTAGTGGCCACTGAACTGGCCTGAACACGAGCCCCCAAACCGGTCAATGACATCCCCCTCATCATGTTGGATGTGCCATTTGGCATCAAGAGGTGCTGTAGGTAAGATTTAAGAGCCATCATTTCAGATTAATTTGTTAGGAAGGCCATCTGTCGGCAATTAGCGAGTGAAATGCACTGTGAGAATATCTGTTCTGGTCGACTGCGCCTACTGAGCCGCGGAAACCAGGACAATCTGCAAGCACATCTTTTATTTGCTCTTGCAAATGCATCTGGCCCCCCTCCTGTTCAGACAGACTTCCAGCAGACCTGGACCGGGTCGGGCCAATCACAACCACTTATCCAATATGGGGCGGGTTTGATACAATGACTGTACAGAGGAGCGCCCTATGGCAGCACCGTTGATGCAAATCATCAACAAACAAGATGGCTGCCGTGGCTCTGCCACATGGCTCGCTGCAGGTCTATGCAATTGCATCCAGAGGCATTTTGGTCTTAACTGAGAGGTTTCAGATTAATATGCATTTGTGAATCGGTCTGGCGTGATCTGGCTGTTTATAGGCCAATTTAGATTTTAAGATTAATCATTTCTGACCAATCACGGCATCGCTTTCCTGATTGGTTTGGATTGTCCATCGTTCCTGTCAATTCGAATATTAGCTCCACCACGGTTGCATACCACAACATTTGGGTCTCTCTCACTCACTCACTCTCTAATACTACCTGCAGCACCTTTAAAATGGGGGGCATCTAATGGAAAATTCAAGTCCAAAACAAATCTGGTAACGTGTCACCACACAAACGATGCAGTGGAGGATCATGGGAGAGAACACCAAACAGAGGGACACAATAAGAAACGGTGATGATGAAGACTGAGGAAAAGAACAAGGCGCAGTAGTGCAACCCTGGGCCGAGCACCTGGTTCTGGTGGAAGGGGTAGGGGATGTCGTTGGTCATGTAGCGTGTCGGGTGGGACAGCACCACCACCACGTGGGACCCCGAGGCTGCTGCGGGTCCCAGCCGCTCTGCCTGGGCCTCCACAAGGGAAGCCAGCTTGTGCCTGCGCAGCTCATATTCCATCTGCGTCAGGCCAGGTGTCACCTCACCTGCACACACACAGACACAGACACAGACACACACACACACTAATGTAATTAGGATCCCGTTCAATGAAAAGACACTATACAGTCTAATGACCCGATGCTGTAATAAACCCCTGTTGGGTTGTTTAGGCTGGGGTATATATAAGTAAATGTTTTAACGACTCATTTCGGTATTGCACTGCATTATGAATATCAATAATACATGTGTATCCATAATCACAATGAACCCTCCCTCCCCTTGAGAGTGGGCAGTGGATTAACAGCTAAGCTGGGGTTCCCCAGCATGTGCCAAGTGATATTAGATGTCTGGATGCTGTAGGAGAGGACATACAGCTGTGTATATCACAAATAGTATAGCATATACAACAAACAACAACCCCCCCCCCCCGAACATTTGCACTGTGGAAGTATATTTGAAGCCTCAGTGTGGACTTCCAACACATTCATGACTTAGGAGGGGCTTTTATCCAAAGTGATATGCTAGGGTTGGGGTTAACGCAGGGTACATAGAAAGTAACTGGATGAACGCCAGGGTGCTATTCAAAAGGCTAAGTAATAGAACACTTTAAAACACGTCATGAAATATCAAATATCTTGTGACTACACATCACATGATACCAAATTTCTGTGAAGTGCTTTGCTGATGCAAGAGACTGGAAATCCCTTGCGAGAACAACGCCGCGTGTCTCCACTCACCGTGTTTAATCAGGTGTGGATGGGTGACTGGACTCGGCTGGCCCAGGTACCGAGGAGGATACTTCTTTGGTTTTAAGCCTCCTGGTTTCACTGAAATGTTCCTGCGTGCGCACCAGAGACACCCTGCGGATAGTGAAACATATAGTCGAGACTCAAAACAGCAAGTTGTAGCAGTGAGTGAGTGAATAGCCTGTCTTGGTTCCAAGATTCTGAGTCGTCTGCTGATCACATCACGTTGTGTGAGACACAACCACAGAAATAAGTCAGAACAGAAATGATAACTGTGATGTCACATGGTGAGAACAAGTTATGTGGAGATGTGCATGTGCTCCATGTATGGATCCCTCAAAATATTACCTTGCCTCCATTTCAAGCCTGGCACCAGTTTGACAGATCGGGAGAGAAGGTTCAGGGAAGGCAACATTGCTGCAAGACTTATTATTTATCCCTTACATACTGGTGGACCAACAAGCTGGCTGTCATATCATGTGATAAAGTCAATAAAGGAATCTCATTCAATTCAATAGTTACGTTGAGCAACTAAAACATATCAAATGCACAGTAGGTTAGAGGGAAGAATAAATTGTCATGGCATAAACTCCCTAGATGGTGTTTCGGCGAACACATAAGCTGCTGCTCGTCCTGTGTAAGAGAGACGAAAGGTGAAATGACTGGCCTCCCCTTTAACATCGAGCTCGCGATTGGCCCAAAATATCTTAACGCGTCTTCTCATTGGTTAAAACAGAAGTGACACATATTGTTGGCGACGTGTAGATGTCGCGCAGGACCCCGCAGCTTCTCGGGCCGCCTGAATAAAAAACATAGCATAAGCGTCAGGTTCGGCGTCACACCGTGTCATCGAGTGTGCACCTTCTGCAGTTATTCATCTCAGTCGCAACCAACTTCACCCTCTACACAGGTTAGAATCTGCATGTTTTAAATAATTTTGAGTTGACTTATAATTGCAAGTCTTCATCTTACTCGCTCGTGTGCGGCTTGTATGCGACAAATAATTACATCGTCACGGGCTGAGACATTTCCAGAATCTTCCAGCAGATCTCGTAATGTGTCGTCCAAGACAAGCTAAGCGCAGATATCGGAGTCCTTGTTTACTTTCGTTATAGTTTATTCGAAGAGTTGGTGTTATTTGATTTTTTTAGAACGCTATCTCGCTCACTCATCAGACGCAGGTACTAATCGTCAAATTAAGCTAAATGTAGTTAGCGATGGACGTGTAGCCAAACAGTGTTAGCTAGCGCGCGCGTGCGTGCGTGTATGTGTGTGTGTGTCTGTGTCCCACGTGTGACGGATGTGTGTGTGCTTGCTTCCCCGTGCAGCAGCAGCACCTCGAGGCTGCATCCAGGGACGCAGAATGGACCCACGGAAACTATCGGACTTGAAGGCCTTCGTGCAGTTATGCCAATCCAACTCCTCTGTGTTGCACCTGCCAGAGATGCAGTTCTTCAAGACCTGGTTGCAGGGGTGTGTAGACTTTTAGAACTTCTACGCGTATGTCGCCGATTCAACGCGGTGTTGACTGTTGTGCATGTGGTGCAATAGATACTGCTGCAGTCACGCCCATTGGTAAACGTTAGGTATGCCGCAGAAGTAGCTAACAAAATGCAGATTCATCGTGTGGTTGCGCCATGGAAAATTGTGCATGGAACTAATTATTGAATAAAGCATTCAGGAATATATTATAAGACATTGTGTCTTGGGCCCCTAGACTATTTGAGTATTGAACACAATCAACGTAGTGTTTGTTTGCTTTGTTTTCTTTAGAGGGAAACTGTCTGTATCTGTTAAATATCTGTTGAAGCATGTTTGGACATTCATTACATATGGAATTATCCTTTTCAGAATGGGAGCATCAATTCCTCTTCCAAGAAAGACTGAGGGTTCGTGCAAGGTGAACCAAAAAATATTTTGGATTTTTCTTTCATTTTATATCGAGTCCCAACATCATCTCGTCGAACATCCACAAAAAATCAGGGAGTGACGAGTTGATCCACAGTCTGCCAACCTTGTACTGTGTTCAAACATGTGGATGCTTTCAGGGTGGCTGTCCATGCGGTCCCAAAGCGTCCAGTGATGCCCATGACGGCGCAGGCTCCTCCGAGGAAGAGAGTGATTTAGGTATGGACACCGAGAGCTCAGGCGTCTGGCGTGACACGGAGACAAACATTAAGATTCAACTGAAAGCTTTAAGGGCACTTTGATGCACATATTGATCCTGCACCTCCACCGTGCAACATATTTCCACTGATCTTCTCTCCCCCCCCCGGCCGACAGAAATAGACACGGAGGATGTGATCGAGCCGGACACCGATGAACCTCAAGAGATGGGAGACTTTGAAAACCTGGAGGTATTCCGTCTCCCTTCCTTGCTCTTCCACTCCCTCTCTCATACTGCACCGTAGCCCCTCATTGGGGGGGGGGGGCGAGTGACCGGCACCGGGCCTTGAGATGTGGGTTTGTCTGAAGCGACTGTTTGTGACTCCCTCAGGTGACGGAGGAGATGATGGAGCAGGCCGACGACAAGAAGGTGGAGGCCATCAATGCGCTGGGAGAGGGTGCGTGTTTTGTTTTGGGTCGGTTTTTTGGAGCTAAATGAAGGCGGCTGAGCAGGATCTATCTAACATGTGGGGTATTTGTTGCGTGTCCCTGTGCGCCATGCAGGTGACCTCGCCAAAGCCCTGGAGCTCTTCACCGATGCCATCAAGCTCAACCCTTGCGTAGCCATCCTGTATGCTAAGCGCGCCAGGTGAGTTGAGCTGGTTGTTTTGCTAAGCATGAGGTAAACATGAGGTAAACATGCTAGGCTATTCTTGGCTTGTGGCCAATGAGGCATCTAGGAACCAGTCTTTGGCTTATCGTTTTACACCCTAGCGGCCCATATATATAGATATATATACACACACACAGTGCCTTGGAAAAGTATTCAT
>JAOPJK010000084.1:229231-257322 GCA_027123565.1 Phycis chesteri
ACACACACACACACACACACACACACACACACACACACACACACACACACACACACACACACACACACGCACACCCCTCTAACAACAAGACCACAGCTTTCTGTGAAACACATTTCGTAACATGTGTTGCGGTCTTTGTACCTGTGCTATGGACGTCTGTAGGAGCTTCCTTGCGTGTACCTCTTGCCCCTGCCCCATGGATATAGCTCTGCATTCTGTGAGGCACATGGCAACGCGTCAGTACGAACGTGACGGGAGCAGATCTCTTATGGGCAGTAAGCAGATGAAGGGCGGCTCACCGAGGTGCAGTTTCCTAGCGAGTGCGTCGATCTGGTTGGTGGGATCTGAGCCCATAGACAGGAAGCAGATGAGCGGGGTTCGGGGGTCACTCTCTTCCCAGGTCATTTCCAGGCTCAGGATGACCGGCTCAGCGAACCGTGCTCCCATGGAGTCCCCCACATACTTCCTGGCCTGGGACAGGGTGCGGTCAGGACACCACGATCTGGAGATGTCAAACTCACGTCAGCATGTTGGAGTTCGGTACAACAGACATGTCAAAGGACCAGCGGGTGGCGGGGGAGGGCTGCACCTGATCAACAGGAGCCGATGGAAGACATCCAGCGAGGCGTTGTACCCGTCTGGGATGACCCCTTCCTCTGGTGCATCCATGTCAAACCACACCTTCCATTCCTTTTCATTTCTTGACAGCTATAACAAACAATATGAAGGTTAAAGACACCTTGTGTTAGCTTACTTATTCAACATAGTTTGAAAAATGAATCCTAATAATATCACCATTGATATGACCTTCTTTACTTCACTACTAGTTCATTTAAAAGGCCTTTGTATAAATGATCCTTGCACTTGAGGTAGCTCCCTTCCTCTTTCCCATTGAAAGGATCTTGTTCCACTAACTCAAATACTACACTGTCAAGAAGTCACATCCTTCCTACTATTGCTGTATATCATATTATAAACAGCATGTTATGGAAGTAAAATGGGCTCTGAATTCCATTTTGCTATAATAAAGGCAATTTCTAGAGGGAAGGAGACTTCAGTTGCTTCAACTCACTTGGATCTCGATCTCAGAGAACTGTGGCAGCTTGCTGAGTTCTACCAGGTTGAGCCAGGTCATGTCAAGTATCCATCGGAAAGGCTTCGAAGGACAGGCCTTCAGGTCCAGAGCTGCTCCACCTTCATGCAGAGAAGGGTCGTGTGAGTGGAGCAACAGAGTGAATATTACTGTCACAACATGTTCCTGCCTGGGATGACGTTCCTACCCTTAATGAGGATCTGGAACTCATGATGCTTTATCTGGGTCTTCTGCAAGTCAATCTTGAGCGCCAACAAGAGAGTGAAGATGAACTTGTGGTTTTCGTACAGGCCTCTGACCGTGTACCTGAACACCTCAAATGTCAGGTAGTCAATGATGTTGTCAATTCTCTTCTGAGTCACAGGTGACTTTGGCGATCTATAAAGAAGATCTTCATTTAGCGAAAATAGGAAAGCAAATAGTCAAACAAAAGCTTCACGGATCTACTTATATCTTTACAATAAACACATACAAGTGAGACAAGGAGAAATGGAAACTAACCCAAGAACCAAAAACAGAGATAGGGTCAGTGGGACCCACTGGCAATGTTTTGCCTCTGACTGAGCGACCATAGAGATGTGAGGAGAGAGAGAGGAGAGCCTACCTGGCCATGGACAGGTCAAAGACCTTGAGGAACTGTGACAGGGAGGTCTGGTACATGATGTTAACCATGCTCATCTCGGTGATGAGGAAGTAGAGGATGCTGCCTCTGGATGCGGCCGGCCGGTACTCCTCCTGGGCCGTGTTGATCTTCAGCTCCGTCTCGGCCGCCACCCTTAGCTTCTCACTTACCTCCGCTGCAGTCTGCTGGGTGGTGCTCAGGATGCCAACCATGGACTCATCGTCCACCAAGGAACCTTCCATCACATACACACACACACACCATTTATGATCTACACTTTTGACGTTACCAGTGGTGGACATAATTCTAACTCAGTGTCATTGTTCCATAAAAAAATGGTAGATTGTAAATTAGTTATTTGAAACGATTCACATGGAGTATTCCAGTCTAGTTTCACGGCAACTTGCTGCTTCGCCTCAGGCATTCATCTACTTTGTTTTTTATTTTATTCAGGCATTCGTCCACATGTCTATGATGTCTTACCCTGTGTGCTGCTCAGCTTGTAAAGCAGGTTGTCCTCCAGCTCCTTCATCTTCCTCTTATTGGCCGTCACATCCTCCATCAGCTTCAGCCTCTCCTCCTCCAGCTCCTGTTGGACCATGGACCAAGCCCAATGTCAATTCATTTGAGACCCCAATCAATATTTTATCCCCATGGGGTGATTTGTGAGAGGTGCACATTGTGAGGGGTGTACACTGTGAGGTGTACACTGACATATTTCTCAGTGAGGATGACTCGGCCCAGCAGCTGGTTCTCCAGGCCCTTCATAGTGACGGTGAAGTCGATGGTGGAGGTCTTGGCGCTGACCTCCGGGGTGTACAGTGGATTAGGCAGCTTAGTGGTTATGTACAGCTGGAAGCCCTCCATCACATTCACTTCTTTGTCTCCGACTTTCACCTGAACCAATGAAGGATTGTTGTCAAATAAAATACAAAAGGGGGGGGGGCCTTTTGTAATCCACAGGAGATTGTAGCTAATGTTAAATGTGATGGAAGGGGCCACCTTGTAGCTGGAGCCAGACTTGATGAAGTTTTTTTCCAGGACATTGTCCAGGGCAGGGTCCAACTCCTCATGCACGTCCTCGATAAGTAGTGGGTGTCCGAGGGAGAGACAGTCTTCCAGATGAGTGCGGAAGAATTTATGGTTGAGCGATGTTACCTGCGGGCAGAAGAGCATGTGAGCCTCTGGAGTGTCTGCTACATTCTAATGGTGAAGAACTACAGCCCAGTGTAGTAACCTTATTACCTGCAGGTCATTGGCCTTCTCCTTTGTTTTAATCCAAGCCTTTCCTTGAGTCTGGGGGTCGATAAGAAGGGGATATCTCGTAGCCTTGGTGACGATGATGCCATTCTGCACTGACAGGTCATCTCCTGGCAGTCCTTGCAAGTTCCACTCACTTATCTTGGAAATTCGAAAGTGTGTTGTTGTGGGTATGTTATATCTCAACCCCTTACGATATTGCCCTTTAGCAATGAGCTCTGTGTTTCACGCTTCACTCACAGTAGGGGGGTCCACTAGTGCAGAAATGAGGTGGAGGTCTTCTGTGAAAGGGATGCTGTGCTTGCGAAGTTCTGCTGCCCAGATGTCATTGAGCAGCATGTTGCGAAAGCTCTGGTTGAAAGGTCCGCAGTAAGACAGGAAGCCTGTGAGCTGGAGAATGTCCCCCACAAGTCTGTCCGCGAAAAAGTGAGCACATGAGTAACATTAAACCTTATTACGCACAGCAATTATTCTTACCAGGTACGTGCGACTATCTCACAAACTTTCTCTCTGTTTCATTTGAACCTGCCTGTTGATCTGTGCTTTAAATTCTTTGCTCTGCTCTGTCCAACGAATCTTTTCCCCACTGAGCCCGTCAATAAGCAAAGACGCTCTTGTCATCTTATTTCGACACATCTCTGCATCGTCCAGCAGGTCCTGAGAAACAAGATCTTACAGGTAGGCCACAAATACTTTAGCTCCAGCTTTGTGTGGGTGAATGATACAAATCAGGATAACTCCCACCTGTTTCTCTTTCATGGCAGCGTCAAATTTAGCCTGAACTTTGTCCAACTCTGCCTGCTTCTCATCCAGTTGAGCCTGGGCACTGGCGAGTTCAGCATTAGCTACCGTGAGTCTGCCCTCCTGGATGACGAGGTTACACTGCCCACACAATGGGAATCACACATATCACAACTTGTCCCACCGCTGTTCTGAAATATGACAGCAGTAGGGGTACAGCTGTATCTACACTGTGCTTGTGTGTGTGTTGTCCACTCTCTGAATGGAGCAATAAGAGTGTGATGTACGGTCCTTTTTACACTCACCTGGTTAAATAATCACATCCACACCTAATGCGCTAAGTACATTTCAGTCATTACAGAAATGCTTACTTAATCCATTGGAAGTTAAAACTAATTTCACCGTTTTTGTTGCCTTGGGCACTTTGAAGAATACAATTATATATACTGAAGGCTGCTTAGCCTGGTGTGTGACAGAATAGTCATAGTAGCGGTAGGGGAACAAAGTTTCTGATTATCAAAGGCACATAATGACACCTTGAAATTCCTCTGCTGCTGTCCATAATCTAGATCATCAAATCTAGAATGTCCCTAAATCAAGGGTCACCCCATATCATCGATTTTTATTTTTCTGTAATTTGCATATTTATATATATGTAATATATAGCATTTGTCACACAAACCTTACCTTGAGTGGCAAGACTTCTTGGTTTATGCCAAAAAAAGTGGCCATGGCCTGGGTCCAGGACAATAGGCCGGCTACACTACCACAAACTTTTTTAGCATTTTCCATTGTGTAGTCCACCATGTCGAAGTATGAGTCCAGCAGTTCAACCGTTTCGTCATTTATCAAGTCCTTGGGAAACTGCTGCAAGGAGGCCATGAAACCACCTGCACTCAAAAGCTGATGAATGCACACCAGAAGGTGAGAGTGGAGAATACCATCATTTGAACCAGCATCAGTCAATAGGGTGAGGAGCAGATCACAATACACAGGGCATGGGGCTTTCATACCTTCAGCGCCTCCCCCCATGACGGCTTGTGACAGGGGCGTTCTGGGTCCATAGTGATGGTGTCCAACTTCTTCTGGAACAGCAGCAAGACGCAGTCCATGATTCTCATGATCAGATGTGGAGGCTTGGCCAGTTTCCTCACGGTGGAAATATCTGTTGGTTTGATAGTCTATGTACCATAGAGGGAAAATAATTCAATAAGGCAAATAACATAATCCCCAAAAAGATTTGCTATACATGTTGAACAGCACTTGCATTCAGGGCAGCCTCAGCCTCTGCCAGGGCTGGTTTGGCGGCCTCCAGCTTGACCTCAGCTAAGGCTTTCTCCTTTACGATTCCTTCCACAATCTTCTGGGCTTTATCCTTCACCACCTGGACTGCATTCTTTACAATGGAGGCTGCCTCAGCACTCACTGTTACCTCTGTCAAGACCTGTGGGGAGACAGCACGAGGTCACATCTGCCTTAAATATCGCTTCGACAGGGCTGCCTTCACAATAGTAGGTGGTAGCCCTATACAAACTAGTATTTCCTACCTTGTCTGCTTTGATGGATGCTGCGGCTAACTCTTTCTCCTTCACCACTAAAACTTTGGACAGCTGAGCCACGGACTCGCTGGCCTCCACGAGTTTAGCCAAACCTGGCATTAATGAGAGACCTATCATGTGCCAGAACACTGAGAAGAACCTGCTGAAAAGCTTGTGGCCATTGGATGTTTGGGTTGTTGGAGCTAACCTGAACTGCTCCACCGCATTCACTTACCTACATTCATACGCTCTGCCAGGGTGTTTATGTCGTTGTGCCTTTCAGCATACAGTGTTTTGTATCCATTGATAAAGGACAGGTAGGATTTAGGGGTGACATGTGTTCTTCTCCGGAACCTGGGGGCATGCAAGTCAAGTGGGTGATTAAAAGCTGTTAAAGGCTTAAACCCTCATTCTCTAACTCATCTTTTGATGTCGCACCTTTCAAAGTAGGCCTCGCAGGCGTCAGACACCTTGTCGTGGTACGTTCCCATGGTGGAGACCACAGCCGCCTTGACGTCAGGCGAGCAGACCATGGGGAAGCCGGAGAGGAAGTGGTTGGACACAGCCACCAGGGCGTCGCGTGGCCACGGCGTGAACCAGTCCATGGTGCAGCCCGAAATCAAGCCGGGGAACTTCAGAGAACGTGAGCGAAACTTCTCACCCACCTGTGGGGAAATAGGAAACACACATAATGAATGATTACATTACTGAAGTATCAAACCTTACTCTTTCAGCTTCATTGCTTTGCGTATTTTTCTTGTAGCTGATAAAGAATAATCAGATTAGAGAAATTGGAGTGCGTTCAAACAATTGCAAACTGTTACTACCATTTACAAACCAGCGTTTCATCGGAAATTGTAAATCTGGCGTGTCTCCAACGGTAATCATGAACAGTACACGTAAGTTGATTAAATCCAAGCAGTCTATGAGTATAACTGATTAGGCTACAAGGGGGGTGGGAGGGTGGCGTTCAACATACTGGTGAGAAACACAGCACAACATGGAGGTTCTTTCTGGCCCGGGATATGAAGTAGTTGTATAGGTTGTCAAATGTTGGCGGGACCCGAGGAGACTCTTTCTTCATGACAGAAATCAGTCCCTGGGTGATCTCATCGATCTCATCTTTAGCAAAGAGGTTGGAGACCTTCACACGGCCCATGAACACAGGGAATTAAAAGGGAAAGAGGCATATAATATTTCTGCAGTTGCAAAACGTTGACCGCTTATGTTGCTGCCACAAGTGATCTGATTCAACAATGTAGTATTTCACTGACGAGATACATCATTAAACAAAATAAATACATATCTACAATCCCATCAAGAGCAGGTTACCTCCCCAGATGAGAGCACATTGTTGAGGTACTCTAAGAAGGCCTCATCTTTGATTTCATTGTCTGTGAAGATAAAGGTGATGCCTTTGCCGTCTGCCCCAGCTGTCCTGTACAACAGCTTCAGGTCGTCCATTAAGTTGACTTGGTTGTAAGTTCTGAGGATAAGACAGACAAGAGGGTGGAGGAAACAGGCCTTCTGGGGTCATCTTTGGAATCAGCAACACACATCAAAGGGATATGGCCAAATAGCTAGACAACATGCTGATAAGCCAAATGTCAAGTGTGGTTAGTTGTGTAACATGTTTACCGGGTCAGTGTGATCTGGAAGATGCTGTATCCAGCTATAAATGAAGCCAGTCGTGTGAGGCTCTGTTTTCCCGAGCCTCCAACTCCCACCAGCATAGCGCTTCCACCGTCAGTCCGGATGATGCGCGAAATCTACGTAAGGCAGTGCAGGAAGAAATGAGAGGGAGCCTGGATGGTTGCCGATCCACTATCTCATTCTGTCTGCGCATGATGTCATGATACCTTGATGAGATGAGTCATGGCGTCTGTGAAGAACACCAGGTCCAGAGTGGTTCCTCTCACAGCCTCGTTGTGCTGGGCCTGATACGTCCTCAACTTCTCTGACAGGAACTCAAAACCCGGCACCTGACGGGACATCCCATGATCGCTTTCACAGGTTTCAGGGTCCAGAATTGGATGACTTTGTAGTCAGTTTCCAGACAGAGAATGGAATACCAGTTCGTAGATTTTGGGAGCGTCAAAGCTGGCGTCTTCCCCTTCATCCCCAGTGGGCTCAGGAGGCTCCCTCAGGAAGTCCACAAAGTAGGGGTCTGCGTGAAGCTCTGAGACGAGGCCGGGGTCCACGTGTTCCTGGATGAGTCTGGATATGGCCGTCTCAAACCAAGCCTTGTCTTCAAAGCAAACAAATCTGCACACAGTGTCAACAGTGTCAGCGTGGTTCTACCCTATGTGGCACTTTGTGTTGGGCTCATCAAGTTGTTTTTTGTACCTGTCAGCAATGACTCTGATACATTCACACTTGAAGAGAGCCAAGAGGGTGGCAACGTTGGTGCACTCCGCTGCATTGATTTTGAGCATTCCCTGCCAGATTCTGGACAAGTCTCTCAAGTTGAAGACGTAGTGGAACTTGGATGGTGTGGGCAACATTTTAACCTGGGGTTCAATTTAAACAAGGTCACGTTCTCTGAATGAAGGAAATGTTGTATGTCTGGATGTGGTAATCTCAACATGAGATGTGATCACCTTTGTCCACTGCCATAGGATCCTCGCTGCAGACACAAGTGTCATCACCATGTCTGTTATGCTGGGCTGGAATCCCCTACACTCGTGGAAATATCCACAGCCCATTACACCTGCATCAAAAATTCCACACATGACTGAACAGATAGAAAGTAACACATAGAAAGTCACCAATATTTGTGGGTGTAAGCAGAAAAGAAAAGTGGTAGGGCACCAAAGATCTTGTCTATGGAGGTGTTGGATGGGAGGGTGCAGTTTAAGATAGTAAACTGTCTCTTCAGCCTCTGTGGGATGTCGTTTCTTCCACCACCGGGATGAATCATAGCAGCCAGGAGCTGCACATCCACGATAGTGGTGAAGTCCCCTGGCTTGTCCACACTGTACATGCCACTCATCTCCATCATCTGACGCACTATCTCGTTGGTTATCTGCTCAGACAGTCATGCATCATGTTAGCCTGAAGAATATAAAGGTGGCATAGAAACAAATGCACAACAAGGTGTGTTAAGTATGCCTTGTTGTGACTCACCTGATCGCCCCACTCATTGACAATAGGCATGTTGATGTCATCCACAAATATAGTCATTCTGCGTCCACCAGGCGGTCCATAGGTGCTGCCCATTCGCTTCTCAATGTAGCTCTCCACTGTACGCTGCAGTTAGAGGAAAGGCTCTGCTTAGCACAACAAAGATGTATGAAGTGCAATGGTTAGCAAACATGTAACAATAGCTGATTTCTTTACCTGGAACATCATGGGCTTGGTTGCAGAGGAAAAGTTGAGGGACTTGGACAAGTCGGTGTCCGGATTATATTTTTGTGTGTAGCCCTTTATCATTACCGTCTTGGCTGTTCCTTGTTCTCCGATGAGCAACACAGCCTACTCAAATACAAAATGAACACAGAACAGAACAACGTTAACAGACTCCACCAGTCTGTCACAACACCACCAGTTAGAGCATATATTGCTGCTCACCTTGCGTTGTTTGGCGATGGTCTCCAGCAGGAAGCTGGTCCTCGTGTTATCAACATTGGGCACGAGGATGGAGGCATAGTCTGGCACATGGTCAGTAGGATATAGATACTCCACAACATAGGTGTCCCAATGATCCCACTCACCTGAGACAGAAAGACCCTTGTCATATAAACACAACTATAAACCTTTATTACATTCATATTTTAGTAAAGTCAGGTCATGTCCAATTACTTAATTAATTTGAACAATGGGAGTTACCCTGAGAGTTGACCATATACTCAAACATAGTTTCCCCTGGGCCTGTGTTTGGCAGGTCCATCTTGCTGCTGTGATCTTTGACAAAGGCCTCCAGTTTGTCCCTGTCCTCCAGCTCCAGCAGGGCTCCCAGGCTCCACATCAGGCTGAAGAGGAAGAGGCGCTGCAGGTGCATGCTGCTGGCCAGGCCCCCTGCCTCTTTAGAGGGAATCAGGCCCTCCAGCAGGTTCACAGACTGAACAAGAGCAATACATTGAAGTCAATGAGCCACTTACAATACATTAATTAAACAAAGAGTAAATTATAAATAAATAATGTACAAAAGTACAAATATAATTAATGTTTGATGCTTTGGAGCCTACTCCATGTCTCTAACAGAGAAACATTCATTATATCAATAACAATAACTTAACTAAGCCTATACCTGCATTATGTAGTTGCACTCCAAAAGTTCCATCTTTGGTTTAAGGTTTTGCTTCATGAACACGTAGGAGTCCTCAAATATCTTGTCATATAAACTCAGAATTTGTTCAGCCTCTGTTGTGTTCCGTTTGTTAGTCCATCCCTACAGAATGGAAATATGTGTTAAAAAATGTTTCATGAGTCGCTTGGCATTTCCCATCCACAGGTAGGATAACAAAACGTGTGTACCTGAAGTATGGGTCGCCAGCTCAGTGCTGAGGAGCTCATGAAGACCATGCCGACGCGGGACACAGTGGCGGGGGAGGCGTTATCCATGTTGTGCACTTCAAACACCAGCTTGCAGCGCGGAGACATGACGATGCGGTCGCCGTTGGCCAGGGTAAGGGTCTTATTGTCGTCCAGTACTGAGTTCAGGTTCTCAATCCAAATGGCGTCCACGGGGCCATCCAACACAATCCATATGAACTCCCCTATGGTGAACATGTTGGCTTAAGTCAACAACTACTTACAAATATATATGCAGCCAAAGAGTGATACATGTTTATCATGAGATGCCCTGAGGATCCCTCAGAATGAACAGTCTTCAGAATCATTGTGAGTGTACACAATCTACAATCTAGTAAAACAAAAATAGCCAATATTGACTGTCCACCTTGCTTATCTTGGATGAATAGTTACCTATTAGAATAGTTACCTATTGCAATAGTAAGTCATTCACAGTCAACAGCGTCACCTTTCTTGGCCTTGAGGGTTTTCCTCCACAGAGTGGAGAAGATGCCGTCTGTCCAGTCGTTGGTGGAGGCGTCCAGGCGGCCGAACATCTGGGGCGCTGTGATGGCTTTGGGGTTCATCCTCATCTCCCTGTGCGGATCCCCGCATTCAGTAAGCGCACGCATGAGGATGTTGATGACCGTGGTCTTCCCCGCTCCGCTGGGCCCCAGAGTCATTAGTCCATGACGTACGCGTGCCGTCTCGTACAGCTGGGTCAGTCGCATAGGAGAAGTGTTGTTATCACAAGCATGCGATTGGGGACCATGGTGTATACCATATGGAAAAAAGATGCATTGCGCTACCTGCACTAGCTTCAGGTTCCATGGTGGGTGGTTGACAATGCCAGCTAACTCCACCTGTTGGGCCACGGCAGCCTGCAGGTCTTCATAGGCGCTCCTGTCCAGCTGGATCCCAGGGAACAGGTCACTGATCAGACTGAGGAAGAGGGGCTCATCTTCATCCACCTGAAACACACAGGTGGAAAATGTCATACGTAGATACGATGGATGTTCAAACACATATGCCATTGTTCCGAAGGTAGGCTGAAATATCATCTTTTTCCTACCAGCTTAGAAAGGTTCATGTCCCTCAGAACCCTCATGACAATGCTGGACTCTGTGTCGTCAGGACGGGCCCTCTTGTTGGCCCCCAGTGTCCTCAACACTGACAAGATGTTCCTCAGACCAAAGTCATAGTGGACCTTGGGGGAGTGAACAGGAGGATCTACAGTATATACAGTTGGACAAGTTATTGAATATAGAATATAGAAAAATGCTCCTCACCTGTTTTGTGAGTTGCTCCTCACAAAGTTTATAAAGCACGAAGAACTTCTGGGCTAATATTATGTTCTCAATGAAGCCACAACTAGCCAGTTTAACTCTCATGATGATCTGGGAATAATAATTAAAAAAGTGAGCAAAGAGCAAAGTTGGTGATGTAAGAGTAGAGCATGCACCACCGCAGTCGTATTAACTCACCTGTCGGTCTGGCACCATCATAGACACAGACCTAAACTGAACCTTTAGGTTTTCAGGCAGTTCCTGACGCCCAGCATAACCTGGATTCTAACACAAAAAGATGACACTGTGTTTGATTGAATCAATGGTTTCTGCTCTGCTTCCCGTTTACCCCCACTCGAGTTACCATGGTGATGAAGAGGCCAAATTCCGGATTCAAGTTCACACAGTCACCATCGGTGAAAATGAAAGTGGTTTTGCGCTCCTTGCGTGCCATCAGCACGATGTAGATCTGCTGCGCAGCGACTGAGAGCACCGGCAGGTCGATTCTGTTGAACTCATCAAAGCAGCCCCAAGAACCCGACTGTGCAAGACCTTCAACACAACACACAAACACAGACAGTAACTATGAGGTCCGGACGCACTGTAGCAGCACAACGCCGGACAAGCGGCCTGTCTGGGCTACCTTTGTAAATCCTGCCGAGGCCCCTGAAGTCCATCTGGTCAGAGCAGTTGAAGACCACTACATACTTGCCGAGACAGCGGCCCATGTCCTTAGTAGTTTCTGTTTTCCCGGTGCCGGCCGGACCTGCTGGGGCCCCGCCCATGCTCATGCCCAGGGCCTGGGACAGTGTGATGTAACACCTGCAGAAATACAGCACAACTCAGAATATCCATAAATGCTGTAAAACGTACCATTTGAAACTGATAGGGATGCGGGGGAACAATGTCTCACCTGTCAGTTAGAGGGGTGATGACCAGACGGTCAGTGCAGCCCAGGAACTCATTTTGATAGATGAAGTCAACGTCAGTAATGGACACAATGACACAGTCCAGGTCCTCCTTATAGTAAAATCTGCTCTGCTTTAGCCATTCAAAGTCAGTCACAGATTTGATCTGCAATCTCACCTGAGGATGTTCAATAAGTTTATCATTTACATTTACATTTACAGACCAATAATAACAAATTATATATGAAGAAATGACAGAAATATAGGGGTTGATGATAACTTACAAGATCATCAAAAATATCCCTCTGGTGCACATGAATTGTGACCAGTGTTTCAAACTTGATTCTATCAAACTTGCTGAGGTCGTCTGTGGTTCGTGAAATGAGCGTGTTGAGGAGTTCTAAGAACTTCTGGTTGGTAAGAGACATGATCTTTTTCTCTTCACTGGCCTTTTTGAGGGCCTCCTCTGAGTCTCTGGTCCAGAGCATCTGGATCCCGAGCAGGCCAATCTGAACAAGTCAAGGGCATTCAAGATAACGTGAGATGGCATTCTTACTTTCTTTATATCACGTATTCCCATGTTACACAGTGTTGTATCAGTGTGAGCTACAACCATAGGCTGTATAAAATGATATAACATTCTTCAGGATTTGATTGGACGATGCTACTCAGCAAATCTAATTCATATAAGCACAAGTGGATGAATGATCATGAGTTAGCGTTGCTGTGGGCTGTTATATACCAAGGGCTGCTCATGGGCAGTGAGTAGTGGCTGATTGATGTTTATATTTCTCAGCGGCGCATCCCGACCTGAGCTTGAAATGTGTTGAGAAAGCTGAGCAGCTGAAAGCCCGGGTCATTGATCTGGAAGTCAGCTGCCTTGATGACCGAGTGCAGAGAGGTCTGCTGCTGCACCAGCAGCTCTCCCAGCCACTCCTCCACCGGGCCCTGGGCCAGCACGGGTACATCCAGCTGGAACAATATATTACTATACACTGAGGGTTAACCCATTACACACACACGAGAGTGTAGCTCAAATACATGAACTTAGCCTGGACTTTCCAATTCTAAAATCTGAATAGACTCAGGGCCACTCCACAACATGTGTGAGTGTTTTGGCACACAATCGGCAAAATTGCAAAAATAATTATATGTAGAGTCGCCAATTAAAACTTTTAAACTCAGATCCCTGTCCCCTTAAACACTGCTATGTTGACCTCTTATTTCAATTACATTTTGCATATTCAAGTTATCAACTCCGACACAGTGGTGTGCCACAAGTTGCAGGGAACATATAGGATAGTTAAGGGCCTTCCGTAGACACACAATCCAATCCCATATCCAATTACGTCCTTATGCACACAACACACTAACTATAGTTTGTGTATCATACCTCTACTTTCTCTCCCTCTTGTGAAATAACAGCCATCATTCTGTCATATGCCGAGACATGAAACTCAACTTCGTTGACATTGTCAAACACTCCAAGGAGATGGGACTGAAAGAAATACACAGTAATGGTTCTACATAGTACTGATATCCTTTGATGGTATTAATGATGGCCAGCTAGCGAGTTCAAACCTGAATTGTGTGAGAATCACTGGCTTGTCCAAGGATTTCCAGAAGAGCTGGATCAGATACAAAGAAGAATCTTGGGAACCGCAGTCTCTTTTTTTCAAGATATCTGTGAACCAAGCATATTTTACAAGGGCTTTGTTCACTATAGTGAACACTATAGTCAACATAATCTATCCATCTTTAATGTTAATATATTAATAAATAGGCATGTAGGCCTCACCCAGTAAGAGACTTTTGGCAGAGTTCTAGCTGTTCCTGAAGGTATGGCAACAGTTGGTCCATGGTCGTGTCCCCAACACAGCACTGCACTACGTTTGCAATCTCGTGTGCTCGCACCATGATCTTGATCCAGGACTTGTCAATATTCTGAAAGCGCTTGGCTTCCTACATTGGTGACAGTATCAGTAACATGCAATTATAAAAACTTAAATAATAATTTTTCTGAACCAAACTTAACACTAAACATGATGCTGTACCTGTGGCAGCTGTTTGGCAATGTCTCCCCCCACAAACACAGCCTCCAAGTAAACCCATAGGTTCTGCACAATAAGCCACTGTTCTATGATGTCTGAAGAGCTTGAAAGTTTAGACACCCACTTCTGGATGTCTTTCTTAAAGGGAGCATTGTATCTAAAAAAAAAGAGGTTAACACACTGGGCTAGATTATGAAAAAAAAACCTGGATTGTGAAGGATCATGAAAATCTGAATAAAAACAACCCTACTGGTTGACACAGCGTTCACTCTACTGTGTCTTTAACTTCACTACCTGTTGCTCATCAGTGATCCCAGCACCATGAGGCTGTCCTCCATGGTGGTGACCACCTCCGCTGTCTCTGTTCCTTTCAGCATCAGCTCTCCCCTGCCCTTGAACGACATGAAGCTCAGGATCTCACTGGACCAGATGTCCACCACTTGTGCAAGCTTCGCCTCAATGTCTTTCTCCTTCACTGCCGATATGCAGATATCCTGAGACACAGATGGAATAACAGCATAATGAATAATCCCATGTCTACTGTTACAGTGATTATTAGGTGTGAGCAGCACTATGTGTGGAAAGAGTTTTCCGCAAACCTCTATATCTTCTTTGTGTTGTAGCAGAGGAGCCTCCATGATGTTCTTTAAAGCAAAGCTCTCCGACTCAACATCAAATTTGTACCCGGTGAGGTCTGTGATTCTGTTCCAGTGTCTCAGCTTCATGGATTTGTTGGCCATCATCTCTAGCAGAGGACAAGACTCACTGAAATCGTCGATCCTCTTCTTCAGGTCCATGAAGGCCTGCCAGTCCTTCAGGCCTTTAGGCAACCTTCGACACCTGCAGAACCAAAGAGTTGTCATCCATATATTGTTTCAAACTGGTGATGTAGAATAGGGGTTCCACAACATCTCGGCAATGTTACCTATTCTGAAACTCCTGCAGCTCTGCGTTGATTTTCTCAATGTCCACGTCTGTCCAGCAAATCTCATAGTAGCCGTTGAGGTTACTCATCACTGAATCGTAAAGACCGTAGAGCTTCTGAAGCAGACTAAGCTCTTTTCTAGGAACAAACAAAATGAAAACAAAAAGAGTTGAATATACAGTCTGTTATATTATCCATTCTTTATTGATTGATTTGCAGTAGTGGTGACCAACCTTGTTCTTTCCAGAGGTTCATATTCAGTGACTGGAAGACCAAAGAGCTTCTCTCCAGAGGAGTATGTGATATACTTTCTCCAGAGGTCATCAAATACAGCCTAATTAACAAATACATCAGCCGGCTATAAGACTTAACATGTTGCTCTCATTATGTTAACACATAGATGACAACATTTGACAACATTTCACCTGACAAATCTGGAGTCTGGTGCTTGCTTCTTGGGGAGGTATTCCTGCCACCATTGGCCCTTTCTACAGTGAACAACAACGGATGAGTAGATAAAATATACTTGACAGATAAAAGGCTGTCAAGTATAATAAAGATAAGATAAAAGGCTGATGTCACTTACAGTTTCATACTGCTCTATGAAATTGGAAACCGAAGTGTGGAAAGCGGTAACAGATTCCAGAAGGTTCTGTTTGAATTTGGGTTGCACACGAACAAGCTCATCTTGCACAGATCTCTGTGAGTGTAAAAAGAAAGATAAGGATTCATGAGAAAATGCAGGACAGACCAAACAAAACAATGAGTGAAACACTTACGGCTTTAGACTGGAGCTTGAGGAAGGAGTATCTGAGAGAGTCTAAGCCCTTGGCCTCACTTTGCGTCACCTCTACTTCAGAACCGCTCAGCATTCCATACGCTTCCTGTCAGTATGAGGCAAACATTGGATGGTTGTTAGCCTGACACAGCGCTGAAATTAGTTTTTCTTTTGGTCAGTTGACAGAAAATTGTTTTGTAGCGATCGATCGTTGTCCTCAACAACATGACTTTTAACAAAAGTCAAGCATTAGTATGAAGGCAGACTGTAGTAGCCTGCAATAGGTTCCATACCTCAATGGGTCCCAAGGTCATGTCGATGTGTATCTCGTTGTCTCGGACCTGGGACAGCACTTCCATGGCAAAGCGTACGTCCTCCAGATCCACGATGGGTCTGGAGAGCTGCTTGAGCTGCTTCTCGGTAAACCCGCTGATGTCCGTCATTTTCTTATTGTACTCCTCCTTCAGGTGTTTGCTCAACACCATTTTCCAGGCCTTGGCCTCCACTGTCAAGGACATCTTTAATGGCACTGTAGGGGCAAGATTAACATTACTGAATCTGCACAGATTATGTGCCTCAAGTGACCATCTGAGACAAGGAGGAAATGTTGACCTGTAGTTAACTCGATGCATCCCATAACGATGACAGGCGCGATATCCTCAATTGCCTGTTCGGCTGAGGCGTAATGCTGGAGTTCGGCCTTAATCTCAGTCAAGTAAGGGCTGCCATCCATGAATTTCTATTCAGTGTGTAAAATGACATTGTTTCGCAAGTATCAACACAAAACAACTTCTGACCCAGAGTCCCAACATAGAAGCAAGCAGGTTTACAGGAAGACAAACCTTGACTGTCAGGTTCCTGTTTTCAGCCCAGATGTCTTTGAATGAATGGAATTGCTCAAGAGCATTGCTGGTGGGTTTCTTTAGGGAGTTCATTGCAGAGTTGAGGATGGCCGCATACTTGCTGATGTCTTTGTGTTCGGCAACACTCTGATAGAAACTTTTACCTTTCCCTAGAGAGACAGGTGAGGAGGGAAATGCATTTTGGTGGTTAAAACATTCAGAAAGCCCTTTGATTTATTTTCAATAAGTCAATAATCTTTTTGATTATTGTCTATTCATCCATAAACGCTCTGAGATTTTTTATTGGGAGCACTGGTAGAGCCATAGGGTGAAACATAAAACCTGTTTCCACTTTATGTTCAAGAAAACGTACCTTTGGCTGGAGGAAGATTCTGTCCCCAGCATGCAACTCCCTGGCTAATTTCAATCACTAAGTGTAACAGCCTGATAATGGACCGCTGGATGTCCTCGAGACTGGGTATTATCACCTAGTGTAAACCCCCCCCCACAAAAGCACATACAAATTGTATGGTTTTATCACAAACATTTATCTATGTAGCAGTCGGAATTTTAGTTGTGTATGCTGTGTTCACAATGTACCACATTGGGGATGGTCAGATGAATTTCAGACTTGACAAGCGTGACCAAATCAGACTGGGATTGATCGAAGGACCCTTTTCTGCAAGAGGTGCATATATTGTTGCTGTCTCTTGAAGGCAAATTGTTTTTTGAAAGTCAAATCAAAAGATAACTGCTTTAAGGTAGACTTACGAGGAGACGCAAACCCTTCTCTTCAGCGTTTTAAGAGATAACTTGGTGGCTGTCACCAGCGCATCCAGCAGCTTACCACTAAAGTGGTCACTCATCACTTTCCATTCCTAAAATTAATTGTATTCATTAGCATCAAATTGGTGCACTACACACAACAGATAACATATGATGCAGCCAAACAAATGCACCTCTTTAAAGTCATCTTCTTTTTCCCCAACTTGGCACTCTGAATTAGTGTCGTGGTCCACACCAGCAGGTTTGTCGTCAAGTGGGAAGGCCACATGCCTTCGCTCTGGAAGAGGACATGGGAAATAAGAAGCATGCACTCTGATGATCTGGTGAGCTTGAAGGTTGAACACAGACGCACCTTGAGTCGGTTTCTTGCTGTCCTTGGAATCATGAATGTCAGCAAATGTATTGATTAGCTCCTTTACTGCGCCTTCAACGTGCCTGCTCTTCTGATTTAAGGCTTCTGACATCTCCTTACAGTGAGTCTACAAAACCACATGATTAATGGATAGAAATTGGACCGGTTAAATAGACACCAGGTGAAAGCAAAATATGAGAATACAAAATTATAATGCTGAATATTTGATCTAGCATTGCCCAAGGTGTAATAGGTCTCAGTATGGGCAACTTCAGTTCAATAAGATGAACATTACTGACTGTGTTATTGTCCATCAGGTCTTGCAGTGAAGAGGGCTGATCTTCTTGGAGCTCAATGAGCATGGTCACTGAAATGTCCTGCAGGACATGATCAATGCGGCTTTCACAGAAATCCAGCACCTGAGGAGAAATGTGTGACCCAGAAAAATCTCAAGTAACAGAGACTTCTAATATTATTATACTGTACGTTCAGAATGTTTACTGCAATGCATTTTCTTATGCTTCCAACCAACCAACCAACCCTCTCTGAGAACAGCTATAACTCTGTCGTATTACTTTGTTTGATGTATTTACCTTCTTTAGAAAAAGCTTGAGATCAGACAAGGCTGCTTCAACGTTTTTGAAAAACGTATCAAGGATTAAAGATGACCAGGTAAGCAGCACCAAGCCTTTGCATAGAATGGACTCCACCTTGTGAAGTGTTTAAAGAAAGTTCAGCTCAGGGTCTGGTGACGGCACCAATGCTCATGCATATTTATGACAGAGCTTCAGCTTCCCCTTGCTTACATTTCTTATTTTTGCGGACATCGTGTTGTGGAAGACAGGAGGTATTTTCAGACAGGTGGATTCGTAGTCTGCCAAAAGGATCTGCAAGAAAATAAATGCAGATTAAATTCACACTTGATTATATATATCACCCAATTCACAATTTTACTTCAGTAAAATACAACGGCATAGATCACCTCTAATTGCAGGCGATTGGCATTTATTGTGCTTTCCAATGTGACCAGTCGCAAAGCATACTTTGGAACCTCAAGACCCATCTTTAACATGCATTTAGCTTCTCGGATGTTCTCCACTATTTTAGGATCAAAGTTGACCAGCAGCTTCCCTGTCTTTGGATGGCGAACCAGCAATGTTGTGTGTAAGGCTGTAAAAAAAAAAAAAAGGGAATTGGGAGAACATGTTTCAATATTCCTCACTGATGTCTTCCAGCCTTTTCGTGTCAACGTTTACTGACCATGTTCGAGCTGGAAGTCCTGCCTCATCCAAGCTCTGTGATAAAGTAGCTCGTATTGCATGAACACCGCTGCAGTCTTGTTGTACATTGTGACAACCTCCTTGCCCTTAGGACTCATTAGAATGTCTGAATGTTTCTGTTGAAGATTAAGAAAATAAAAATAAATGGGTTGGTTTATGATATTGTGACTTGGATTTGTGTGAAGAGGGTGGATGCTGTTTAGTAAATTGAGGACAAGAAGTGTGCTGACATTGATGTAGAATATGGGCTCCTCTATTCTTCTATAGAGGTGTTTGACCCAACCAAGCCTTCCAGCTACCGGGGGCATGTTCCTGGCCAGAGGAGGGTCATCTTTGTCTTCCTGGTAGAGCTATATGCAGTATTGAACATATTGTCAATACATGCAACTCTTAACTTAATTGCCAACATGCATTCAGTTGTGTAATGTTGCACCTTATTCACAGATTCCAGTTCTGAGACATAGTGCTGGAGAATCAGACCAACTGTGTTTGTGATGTCAGTCTGTAGACATGGCATGTCAAGCATCTGAAACCTATAGAAAAGAAAGAAATATGGCCTACTGTCAAATACAATTTAAATGTGTCATTCTCGATTAATTGGCCAAACAGACACTTAAAGAGTTAAAGAGACTACTGGTGTTCACTTACCTTTGTAAGAGGCAGAAAGCTTGCTGAGATGAAGAGATTTTTGAAAAGCAGCCATTCATGAATATTTTCAGCTTGTTCTGTAGGCAACACAAGCAGTTGAGATAACACTATTAAGTATCTAAGAATAATTGTGCTTAATGTGTATGTATAAGATAAAGGGCTGTCAGCATTAAAGGGATGTCAGGCCTATTTAATGGTATTAGAAGCACAAACCTCCTGGGTGGCAGTTTGAGCCATAAATTCCACAAAGGCTGGTTCAAAGTCTTTATCGCTTGGGGACAATATGTTATACTTCTTCCTTTTCACATTATTGTATATATTCTGGAATTCACTAGCCAGTGTATCAATGCCCTCAATCATGGATTGGCCAAGCACAGAGATGGTGTTCGTCACCACCGTCATTATTTTGGAGATCTAAACACAACCAAAAAACAGATCTTAGTGCATCCCTGGTCGCATATCTTTGGTCAGACCCATTATAAAGAGGACGAGACTGGTAGATATAACAGTGCATCACACCTTTTCTAGTCGCTCGCAGAACCCTTTGAAGATGCTGAAGATGTACAGTTCTGAAACCTCCAGAGGCTTCTCTCCAGACTGTTCCATTTGTTTCTTGGCTTTGTGGAAGCAGGACCGATACTCCTGGTACAAGCTGATACAGTCCTGCACGAAGACGAGTGAAGAACTCGAGCTATAATACTTTCACATGATCACCGAATAATCCTTGTTTTATTATTTTAGCCCAATAGGGGGAGCCCTCACCTTTATTTTCTGGATGACTACGCTGGCATCCTGATCCCACACCAGGGAGGTGCCATTGTTAGTAATATATAATCTGCAGGTTGTCACCATTTGATTTGCCACCTGTGAAGTATATCAGTTATTCACATTCTCACAGGATAAATTGTGAATTATTCCAGATGGAAAATAATGATTACTTTGTTGAAGAGTGAGGCCATGCTTTCAGAAGTGTAGTACGGCGACACACTGTGAATCATTCGAATGGCGTCTACAAGGTTTTGAATGTTTTTCTTCATGCTGAGCTGCGGTTGAACATATGAGCATAAGTATAAGTTCCTGAAAACCCATTGATTTGCAGTTTTACTTGATTAGTTACAATAGTTGCCATACTATAATATTCTCGTAATACAAACCGGGTCTGAGTTGTGAGCAGACTGGCAGACTTTCTCTAGTGTATATAGAAACTTCACATTTTCCTTTGCCTCATTGGCACAATATGTGATCCGAGCATCCAGCTCCCTCCACATCTGCAGGGGATCCAAGCTGGGTCAATTATGCTTGTTTTTTTATTTTTATAGAATGAATCATGTATCTTCACCACATGTGTTCATGTGTGAATGTTGTCCTGTGGAAAAGTGATGGGCTGGAGTATACGTGCCTTCAAAGTTTTGGAGTGGCTCATAATAAGCACAGTGACCACTGCCTTGCACTTTGGGCTTTGGATTTGCTCAATGATGGAGTTGAACTTCACAGACATTTTTCTCCAGTATTGCAGCTCTGACAAGGGCCCTGAGGAATCGACATTTCTTCTTATCTGCCCACTTTCTGTCAGAACCTAGTGGTCAATGAAAGGTGTTGTCATTCAGTACACAAAGATGCACTTTGTCTGATTCAATTAATTTTGGTTTTGGGAGAGGATATGTGTACACACTATGCAGTCATCATGGAGGGGTGCAGTGTACCTGCTTAATCTGCTTGTACCACAGCATCAGCACTTCTTCCAGCTGGTGCACCTTGTCAGGCTCTGTGGCTACAGCTTTCATGTCTGCATGGGACCCCAGCCTGGAGAGGTCCATGTCTGTGGCTATGCTGAGATGGACGGTGCCCTCCATGCTTAATTGAGCGTCTGAGACCAGCGCAAAATGATTAAAAAAAATGATGAACTGAAAAGTAAATCAAATGATGACCAAAGACACAGGCATTTTCAAGGAGAATTGGCTCACCCTCTAGGAAGTTAACGTAATGGCTTAATGTGTCCTTGAAGCTTTCTATAACTCCAGCTCCATGTTTGGACTGATTTAGGACACCCCAGTCTTCTTTTGCATTCATCGAGGGAATGAGAATTTTGGAGTACAGATCTTTGATTCCTTGTAGAAGGCCAGCAGAACAGTCAAACATTGAGAAGAAGATTTCCTATAAGACAACAAGAATCTTATAAGCCATTCACTTACAATTTCCCTGTAACAACGGCTATTGGGAAATACACTTAAATCACACACAAACATATAAAGAAATACCATTTACCCTGTCTATGTTTTCAGGGTTTATTGGGGCGTTGACATTACTTCGCAAAAAAAAGCAGCACAATCCTTGCTCCACAGACAAAGTAGACAAAATCAGCCTCTTCATTTTAGTTCCTTTGGCAGTTCCAGGAAATGAACGCCCACATTCTGAAAGGAACCCAAAACATGTGTTCATTGGTGAAAGATTAAGATTTTATATTATTATTATTATTATTATTATATTGCCAGATGCTGTTATAACAGTTATGAGACACACACAACAGATGTAGCCTTTCATGCAATATGACAGTTCTACCTATCCCAGGTACTTCAGCATCCTGATACACAAAGAAAATGGTTTTGCATCCTCCTTGGGCAAAGAAATCATCAAATGGAGCCAGCTGTTAAGAAAATAAGTATTATTTTCAAGGTTAGATATTGTCTCCTATACACCCCATAACCAATCAGCAGCCCTGTAGGCATGTTAATTCATGTCAATAATTGGTCATTCCATCTTCCAATGTCACCATATAATACTTTGTGACTTCAAAGCCCCAAAGAGAGTCTTAAAAGCTTAATTACTCTCACCTCTTCATATCTACAGCTGTTTGTTTTTTTACCCATTAGCAAAATCCCTAAAAGACAAACGTACCGATGATGAGTCCAAAACAAACTCTTCTACCGCCTTCTCTTCCAGGGAAAGCCTGTCAGCCAGAACCTGAAACACGTATTTGTGTGCACTGGTGAGTTGCTTCTTCCGAGCTTCTCTTGCATATTTGTATCCGGCCTGAAGGGAAACACAAAGACTCATCATTACTTCAATGCAATAGTAAACGTTTAGAGAGCTGCACATATGCGACAATACTGCTTGCATTACATTAACCCATACATACTATAATAATCAAAATGGAGGAATGAGGTAGTCAACACAAACAATTAAAATAATAATAATGCAATTGTTAAAACCTGTATCTCTCCCTTGTGTGTGTTACAAAAGCACAATCACACCACAGGTTTCCTTATCTATTAGCCTGCGAAGAAGGCACAGCATCACAGTAGTGCATACATTCTTCACAGACTCCTGAGTCTGCACACTGCAGCCAGGCCGGCAGAACCGGCTGGCTCTGCGGATGGCCCCCTGTTCCACACTGGAGAGGTCTGGGCCGGGCAGGCCCTCCGTGCCCTCTGGATGAGTAGCACCGCTCATCCCTTCAAGTCTTCAAAATAAATGTCCATAAGAGATAAGTAGCAGAGGTCAGCTCATCAATATTAATAGATAACGTTATTATAACATGTAGAGGGTGTTACTATACCAGGAATTATATTTAAATGTTTTATCTTTTTGATTGAATATAATTGAAATGTAATACATCAGTAAAGTGGTAGATGACGTAAGCAGAGACGTTAATAGGTTTAACTCATTCATTAATACACAGGACAAGAGTGTTACTATCCCTTGTGCCGTCATCCAAGGTAAACACATGTAGAAGGCCAGCTCAGATAAGACCAAGCATGCAACACGCGAGTGACATAACCACCATTAGGTGCAACACCATAGCAGACATCAGGCTATGCCATCATAAATCTACGGAGTCATTCCCCAGGTGGCACCATTCACCCATTACCTAGCCTAGCCAACAGCGGTATGCGGCACATCATTGGGGTTATCAAGTGGGCACCTTCCTTCACCGGTGTTTCGTTAAGTTAGGCCCACGACACCTCAAGAAGGCTTAACTGTGTAATCCAGCGTCCTGGAAACACACCCCTCTATGCCACCACCGCACAGTTCCCTCTAAACCTCACCATTTAGCGCCTTCCATAGGTTTAACAGTTTAAAGTAGCCCGGACACATGAACGAGCACTGTGTTGTCTCTTATTATAGTTAAACATGTAAATAGTTGAGGAAGTTTATAAAGAAAACAGACTCAATTGAAATCGACGGGCCTTGTTATCGGGAACTTATCGGAATGTAACAGTAAACAAAGTCACACACGCTTGTTAACACAAACCATTCCAAATATTAAGTGGATTTTTTTTTGGTATTTTCACTAGCAACTACTGCTGCTCCAAACTCACCAAATATATGTCTTCTGCGCAGTGTTTTTTATTCGATATATCTTTACGTTGGTTGTTCGTTAACCTCGTTTGAGTTTAACCGTTTTTCTGGGCTTGTTTCCCGTGCGCGCGTTCCTCAATCAGCTTGTCACGCGCAATTTACGTTATTTTTCTAACTTGTCAGCGCGCGGATTATACTGTTTAAATAATTACATCGATACAGACCACCTTTACCTTTCCGTTATTTCGTTTACATTAAAATTCCACATGTAAAAGTGTATGCTATGTGTATGACGTTGATCTAGTTAGTATGTGTTAATTTCGACTTGTATGTTTACGGTTAATTGTTAATGGTTGCATTATATCATCTTTTAATAGTTAGTTTCTCAAACTCATCTTCTTTTTTTTAATCACTTCCATTTTTGTGTTCAGCACAAAACAATGGAAATCAAATTGCAATTGAGTTGTATGATTTGTGCTGTATAAATAAAGTTTGATCGATGGAACACCAACGAGTCCATTCCTACCTGGTTCCCGTGATATGCAGTAACTCATAACGCGAGCGAGTTCCCTCAACGCTTCGGCGCTGACTCCATCTCGCACCACACGTTTTGAGCCTAGCATAGAAGGGGGACTCACTACCTCTGTAGCCTGTCAGCGTAGCCACTGGGTCTGTTATTGTTTACGGTCAACTAAAGTAGGTCATGAAAAGCAAAGCTGGCCCAGGCCACCAGTCCCTTGTCGTGTGTTTATACCAGCCGGAAGTATCCGTGTCAACACCTGGTGTGCGTGGAAAGCGGTTCTGAACAGCAGGCATGTGAAATCTGTTTCGTGAGATTGGTTAGCCATCCAGCACGTAGTACTGTAGTAGCACTAGCTAGCCCAACTGCGATAGCTAGTTTAGCCGTTTCGTGTATGCAAACGTCGTGGGCTAACGTTAGCTTATTGGTTATATATTCTTGTGGTATTGTTGTTTAGCAGTGGATAACCATATGCTATGATGTGGTGGGCTGATTGTGCTATATAAGTTGGATGTGTGCGCCAAATATGCTAAAGTTATGATGCGAGCTGCTTCTGACCTTGTTATTAAAGTAGCAGCTCAGTCAGTAGCTGTAAAATCAGTCAACGCAAGCTTATTGTGTCTGACACTTGAGAGAGAATATAAGGCAATAATGCATCTATTTATATACTGGAAATGTACGTTGTTGTTGTTGTGCCTTCGTTGTTGTGGCCATGCTTGTCACATGTCATTGGACTGGGGCGACCATGACTCGTATGTAATGCATATGTGTATGTATGTAACGAACACAAATCAACCCTTTCGCCTAATTGAAGTAGGTCTGTTGTTTTTTCTCACCGAAAATCATTTCACTGATATATTGCTAAACGGGAGGATCTGACTTCATGTTCCTTACTGTTGCAGCCTTGTTAATTCAAGTGTGTGTGTTCCCATTGAAGTGTACACCCACCCACTGTTGTACAACCATTTAAGCAAGCAAATACACATATCTGCTTTCAACAGCAATTGCACAATAACCTGGTGGAGTGGGACTATATATTGTTGAGGTTGACTTGGGCTAACCAGTTTTTACTTTCACAGCTGATACTCCACTAAGGCCATGTCCAGACGGACTAGAAACAGTAGGGCATGGAGATATGTGTGGAGTGGAATAAGGCGAGATGCGGATGCCAGGGCACTGGTGATGGCGTCTGAGAATGAAGACTGGGAGTACGAGCGCTTACAGGTAGGACATATGTTTTGAACGTTATTTTTAAGGGATAATAATTTCAAGAGATCGCTACATTTTATTTCCAGCTTTGTTGATCCAACATTTTTTTTCTGGTATTTAGTCCAATGCCTAAATTCAGTAGCTAATCCATCCGTGACTCAGCGTCGTCTACTTGTTTGTTCTGCTGCCTTCAAGTACAGCGACTCAGACTCTGAGGCCGACTTCCCCACCGTGGTCGTTCCCCCCGTCCCCAGCGCCGTGCCTGTCACCGGGGAGTCCTACTGCGGCTGTGACTCGCAGGCCGAGAGCAGCTACAACCCACGTCTGCGGGGCTTTCACCGAGTCAAAGACTGCCGCTGTGGAGAGGATGACCAGGGTACGCCACGCTGCTTATTTTATTAACAAGCCCACACTAACGGGGGGGGGGGGGGAGGAAATGTAGTTGTACGTTATGACCCGATGAATAGGATGTCTTCTTTACCGGTCGGGTTAGTCATCTAGCTGGCACTCTTACCCAAAGTGACTTTGCGTGAATAGGGACGCATTGTAGTGGAAGCTCGTTTCACGTTCCATGACTCATAACGTCGGCTGGTTTCTAACCGCATGGCCGCTGTTGCTGAAGACTTCGACTGGGTGTGGGACGTGAGCAGCGGCTCCACGGCCACACTGCTGAGCTGCGACGACCGCAAGGTGAACTTCCACAGCGAGTACAGCTGCGGCACCGCCGCCGTGCGTGGCTCCAAGGAGCTCGCCGACGGCCAGCACTTCTGGGAGATCAAGATGACCTCTCCGGTGTACGGCACCGACATGGTAAACCCCCACACCCTAAACCCAAATGCCACCGGATCTGGCCTTTTTTTTTTTTGTTCATTCCTCAAACTGAATCGCATTTGTTCTTTGCGTGTAAACGGGCATGTTTCTTTTCCTGCTGAATAGATGGTTGGCATCGGCACCTCTGACATCAACCTGGACAAGTACCGGCATTCGTTTTGCAGCCTTCTGGGAAAGGATTCGGACAGCTGGGGACTCTCCTACACCGGTAAAGAGGGCAGGGGTTGTGTTGGGTTGCCTTGAGTTTTGGCTAAATCAGTGAAGCAAAAGATGCTTTCAGTTCTTTACTGTTCAAATTGAGACGGTGTTAATCTGTGCCCCCCCTGTAGGGTTGTTGCATCACAAAGGGGACAAGATGAGCTTCTCCTCCCGTTTCGGTCAGGGGTCCATCATTGGTGTTCATCTGGACACCTGGCACGGCACACTCACGTTCTTCAAGAATCGCAAGTGTATAGGTGGGTGCACAGATTCAACGCTTCCCCACTCCTCTGTTTGCCTGAACCATGTGACCTAACAGAATTGATTGTCAATTGCGTTTTAACAGATAACACTGTGACTGACGACAATACAAAGGCAGCACTAATCGTACCCTGAGCTTTGGACCTTTCCTTGAAATTTCCGTCTGACGATCTTAAATTGATACTCGAAACTTTGATGTTGAATAACCGCCACAGGGTCGGCATGCATTGTTGAAAAGGGTGAATGAAATGCCAATGAAAGCCAATTCTAATTCCGCGTTATCGTGTGTTTCGGTTCCTCTGCCGGCCCTGGTGCGAAGGGGTGGCTGCCACTGAGCTGCACAACAAGCGCTTCTACCCGATGGCGTGCTCCACGGCGGCCAAGAGCAGCATGAAGGTGATCCGCTCCTGCTTCACGCCCACCTCCCTGCAGTACCTGTGCTGCGCCCGCCTGCGCCAGCTGCTGCCCGGCTGCACTGACACGCTGGACGTGCTGCCGCTGCCACCGGGCCTGCGTCAGCTGCTGCACAACAAGCTGGGCTGGGTGCTCAGCCTCAATGGCGGCACGCCGATGGAGGAGGAGGCGGCGGCGGCCTCTGGGCCCCGGAAGCCCTCGGCGCCGGGCGTGACCCCGGCTGTGCCGTCCTCGTCAGAGAGCGACTCTGAGGGCTGCGCGTCCGACCGGGAGGCCTGCCGGAGGAAGAGGTGTCGCTGGACATGATCCACGTTCCTCCTCCTCCTCCTCTTCGTCACGATGATGGTGAAATGACATGGCCTGCGGGCCCCCCCCCCTGTGTGAGAGTCGTTCCCCTGCCGTGGGCATCGCTTACACGTACAGACTTTATAGGACTGAAAGGAGATACTCAAAATGGCATAGCTTTGTCGTTTCTTTGAGGAGGTGTGAGGAATGAAAAATGGATGGTAAGTATTCTACCTGCACATTTCTAATGTGTTGTTCTATTTGTGTTCTGTGTCCATATGATCATCACACTCCATGCTACTTCAGTGGTGTCTTAAATGTGGTGGGCTTGGGGTAAGCCTTCCTTCACGTGTGTGTGTGTGTGTGTGTGTGTGTGTGTGTGTGTGTGTCACCACAACACAGTGACCCAGATAACATTGTCCTGGTAAGGAAAAGGAAAACGTGTACTGGCT
>JAOPJK010000084.1:289974-302423 GCA_027123565.1 Phycis chesteri
TGACGCCAAGGTTAGATATATTATACATGGCTGCGAAGCTCGCTGCTGTAGGTCTGTGTGTGGCTGCGTTCGTGTGTGTGTGTGTGTGTGTGTGTGTGTGTGTGTGTGTGTGTGTGTGTGTGTGTGTGTGTGTGTGTGTACTCTTAGAGAAGACCGAGAGATAATCATATTCAGAGCTCATGACCACTCGCTTGTAACTGCGTTAAGAGATGCTGGATTGTGGCCAGCATGACCGGTGGTTTGACTGGTTTGCATCCCTGCATCAGTCCAGTTTCAAACATGAGCAGTAAAACTGCATTAATTGCACTTCAGGTGTGAGAGGACAGGTGCTTATTTGGCCTACAGCTGGACATTGTATGAAAACACACTGATTCAAATTTGGTTCTATCGCAATTCAGTTTAAACAGCATTTTCTTGGTGCTAAGTGTGGGTAAAACAGAGCAATCCAATTTCATTAAATAATCTATCCCAGAATTTCACTGAATGACTGTGTCCGCATAATTCATACACACTTTACTCATGATGACTTGCCTGTCTAAAGATTGTTCTAAATTATCACATCTTTTATCATTGGTAATGAATAGTTAACAACACCGTGGCAAGAATACAATCTCATGATTAATATTGTATCAATATCATCAACACTATCACCCACACTCTCCAGTTCAAAAGTGTGTAACCATCTCTAGTGTGTACAGTGTGCAATCTTCTCCAACACTGCCATTTACACAAAATCATCAGTCCTGCAACAGTTATTTTTGTGACAATTATATAGTTTAAATGATTACTGCATATAAATTGAGACAATTCGTTAAAAAAAACGTTTGACAGGTTAACACAATGTTGGCTACTGCTGGGATGTGTCTCACTGTTTTTAAATCCCCCTTACTTTCCATCACTGGAAGTTTACACTTTATCCAAAAATATACAGCACACTTTAATCAAGCTTCAAAGACCAAAAACCACATTTACATCAACATCCTATTAGTGCTACTAACAATATTACAGTGGACTTCAGTGTGTCTGTATCTGTGGGGTACCAGATGATAATGGTGACTCAACAAGGAGATAACAGGGGGATCAGTTCTGATTGGCTACAAGGAGGAGTCTTGGGGTGGGGAGGAGTTCTCCGATGTTTGCTAATGCCCAGCTCTGCTGTGTCACACCACGAACCACTGGTCGGAGACGACTGAGAGGTCAGAGAACACAGTCGTGTCGTTCTCATCAGAGCTACCGGGGATGAACAGTGCTGCTGCTCGGGATGCGGGACGCGTCACTCACAAGTGTTGGGCTCCTATGTACCGACCGAGCTCGCGTGCGCGTTGTCAGGCGTGTGTAAATAAAAGGATGTTGCACACGAAACTTGATCGAGGATGACAAATCCAAGGCAAGCTGACCTTTTGCTTATTCCTTATGACATGTGACATGTCGTGTCAGCCTGGTGTTGTCACACATGTGAACAATTTACATTTGAGAAAGTTTGTCAAATTATTCAATAGGATGGCCTTCACGCCTGGCATGAACAATCAATAGATGTGTTTGCTTGGTCCAGCAATATCGAGAAAGGGACTTATTTTATATTCCATTGGCAACCCAATCTGACACACAGATAGATCCCAGGTCAGATCATGAGACCACTGACATTATAGTCTGAGGGACTGATTCTACAGCAACAGAAGGTCACGTGTGATGTGTGTAGTGTATGTGTTTGGTACAAGGCTACAAACTGCCAGGTGTCGGCTACAAACACACTCACCTCCTCCGCCTGCTTCCGCAGCGCCTTTTCTCGTTCGTACTGGGTGATGAGCTGCTCGTTGTCTTCCTTGAGGAGCTCCAGCTCCACCTCGTGCTCCTGATTCTCGGTCAGCACGGCGTCCAGGTTCTCCAGCACGTTGACCACCAGCGGCATGAGCTCCTTCACCACCTCCTCGTCATAGCTGCGGATCAGCCTCTCGAACTCCCGGTAGATGCTGTTAGCCAGGCCCGACACGCGCTCCGACATCACCGACACCGAGCCGTAGTCGTCCTGGTACACCACCTCGTCTATCTGAAGCTCCATCATCTTGGACGCTGGGCGAGATGGCGACCGATTCCACGGGATGTTTTTGCCTTTAAAGGCTTAACCGGCGGGGAGTGTTTCTCGAAAAGTCAACGCCAAATGGTGCCGGGAAATATGGTCCTTATCTAGACATACAAAACAACTGACGGACGCCACAGTTTAGAGGACCAGGCTGACGCGAATAACACGAAACATCGCATAGTGGGCGACACTCCTGTTTAGCTCCATAACCTTGAACTCACACATGAAAGTATCCGGATCCTGTATTTTGATATGAGAAGAGGCCCCCCCTCGACCACCACTAAGAACGCTGCTTGGCGCACCCAGCTACGGTTGTCCTCGCGATGCGAACACCCAATTCTTCCGGGAGAAATGTGCTCTTCGACGGCCGGCCTGTGGATCGGCCCTCGTCGAGTCCATACTGGTAATAGAAGAACGTCCTCAACAATGCACCTGCCGCTCAGCAGCCGCAACCATGGAACCCAGCCATTAGAACAGAAATAAATAAATAAATAACGAAATAAATAATGAAATAAATAAGGGGAGAAAATAAATAGATGGGCCTATAAATCCCGTCCCTACCGCCGTCCGGGGTCCAATCCCAAGGGAAACGAGCCTAGATCATGTTGTGCAGGTGGCCGATGATGGGGTGCGGTGGCACGGGCGGAGGTGATGTTTCATTGCGCTACAGGAGGCGACTCTCCCTGGCTGTTAGATGGAGGTGCCAGCTGACCCGTTCACCACGGTGACGTCACGCCGTCTGCAGTGAGCAGACTCGGGCTTTTCTTTTTTTCTTTTTTTTTTTGCTACCAATACTGCCTCGTCCGCAGATATGCATTGTACATCAACAGATATTATCAGAAACGAATCAGCCTGTTTCTAAAATAATACGTTGAGATTAACATAATTTTCCGACGAACAGCCTCTATGCTAAGCTATGCAGTGCATTGCATGTGCTTGCTAAAGGCGTATGCCACTAGTGGTGGTTAATTGATATGATGCCGGCCCCTACTTATGAATTGATCACATCACACTCTTTAACTAAACACTTACATTAGCCTTCGTGATGTAGGCCTATAGGCCACTAATATAGGTGGTACATGCGGCGTTGAATTCAACATTCTACACCACATACTATTTGTTCTTTCGTGTATAAAGGGCAAATATATGAACTATTTTGGACTACAATTTCGCATTTATAATTGTAAATGGCCAAAACAGACTTTAATATGCTTTCAAATTGCACTTGTTAATAGAACTGCAACAGTAAGTGTAAGTCTTAACCGAAACTTTATGTCTAGGGAAGCTCATATTGGTGGTACAACTCTTTGGCAAAAACTGATTTGACATCAGCCGTCTGTTGCAAATAACTCATGCTTTGCAAGTTACTTCAAGAACCTCAAGTTTTTATGTGAATACCACCAAGACAAAAGACCGATACGAAACGTACCACTTGAACAACGTCGGAAAGAAAACGGATCAAGAAAAAAGTATAAATAAAGAATAAAGAAAAAAAAAGTTCAAACTCCCACGATTGAAAAACTTTATTTAATGAAATACACAGGTTGTCACTTCTTCTTCTGCTATGCTCACTGCTGGCCAGGCACATCAGCGCTGTGGGGCGGAGGGACAGACCGACACCAGAATACCGTCGGTGTGTAGCTGGAGAGGGCTCTGATTGTTGTCTCAGGGCGTCATCGACCCGGGCGGGCTATGTACGTTTCCCAGAGTTCACTTGTATTCAGCTGTTTTAATTTAAAACATAAATTGAGGCCTACCCCAAGCAAAGAATAAGTCTTAAAATACAAACACAAACAATGACAAAGCAGAAGAACACCCACGCAATACATTCAGCATTAGCGGTCAAGGAGAAATTTAAATGGAATTGTAGAAGATTTGGAACAAAATGAGGGCAATGTCAGAATCCTCTTATGTATTATTATTTTGGCATTCTTTACTGAACAGAGTTTGGACCCTGACAGAGAATGATCAAAACTTAAAGCTGGTTCAATTCTTTACAGGAAATTGAGTCACAACACGATGGGAAGTCTGAAACAGTTACACTTGTGATTATACAGTCATTGTCATATTGTCTTATTTGGCACTATCCCTCAAACTCAGACAGCTGAAAACAAAATACTTGTATTGGCTAAACACATTTGGTGGCTGAACTCCTTCTCCATGCCAAACATGGATCAGTGGACATTACAACAAGGATAAGAACAAGTCTTGACAAACACATGCAAAAGACCAGCGTTTACGACACATGAGAACCACACAGCGAGAGGGACCACGTCGGGGGTGACTGAATAAGGCATAGGTCCAGTGATTCCATTGAAGCTCGCCGATTTATTGATTGGTCAGCTAAATGATTGTCAAGCGTTCAAAACTAATTAAGTGGGGGGGGGGGGGCAGACAGAAGACGGGACAGAGGGGGCTAAAAGTGCAAGAAGTCGAGGATGAAAACAAACGATGAAGCGAGATACTGCTCGGTCGTAGAGTAAAAGATGTTAAGCATGGAGGGGCGGGGGGGTGGAATGAGAAAGGACAGAGCCATCTAAGCAGGGAGGGGCGGGCCAGATGAAAATAAGCAGGGCGGTGTCACGTGCTGGAGGAGTTCAGTAGAAGACCACACTGGACTTCCCCCCGGGGGGGTTCAGCACACGGTTGTGCGAGCGGGGCTTGGGTCCCAGGTGGGGCTCGTGGTTCTTTCCGGAGTCTTCGTCGGGGCAGGGGGCCGCGGGCTCCGGGACGGGCTCCGGGGTGGTCGGCGGGGCGACGATCTCCGCCACGGCCGGCGCTGTGTGGGGCGCCGGCGGCAGGACGGCCTCCTCCTTCACCTCGGCTGGGCTGGCCTTGGGCTGGGGGGAGACTGGAGGGGGCGGGGTTACACTTAGAATCTAACGCACCTTCGTGCACGCCCATAGCATGCAACTCCAAGCGGGATAACCATGAGATCCATGGAAAGTCTGTTGCTTTTTAGATAAGATAACTTTACTTATTTACATTGTAGAAGTGAATTTTGTCAATATATTTAGCTTTATAGATGTATGATTGATGACAATGAAAAAAATGAACTACACACAATGTTTTAAAGATACAATCTCATTGCATGTCATGCACCAATTACCTGGTGGCTCCGGTTCAGAGTTCACACTAAAGTTGTCCTGTAAAACACAAATAAAAAACACGTTAATTGACAAACAAGTGTGGAATTAGCCATGAACGTGTTAAATTGTAGGACAAACAGTTGATTCATATAATTTCTATTTATAGTTTTTGCTAGCACAGCAGTTAACCACAGAATCATATTCAAATGGGGTACATCTTATTAAGCTCGTGCCAGCAGGCATGGGAGGAAACAAACTCACATATAGGCCAATGGCGCCTAAATCAACAACCAACCAACGCATTACCAAGGTTTAAAATGTCTACGCATCTGCCTGGCTCCATGAATGCATGCAAAACCGGCTATGTTAAGTATTCCCTTTATATTCCAAGAATGATGGGTTGTGTACAAGATATTGTATGGCTTGGTGTAGCTACACCAAGCTCAATTCTATTCACCTGATTTTGTTTGGGGCAAACAGTGACAGGTAGTCATTTCCAAACCAAACCTATTAACACTCAAATGCAAAATATCACCCGTACCTTACGGTCATACACACACGCTACACGCGTGAAACACAGACAGGCACAAAGCTCGGTACCTTTGGTTTGTTAGGGTGGCAGGGGCTTTGGGCCTGGGTCTTGCCGGGCTCTGCTCCTCCAAAGATGTTGCTGCCATGTCTGCCCGGAGGTGCCGGTTTAGGCTGCTGAGCCGGTGCCTCGACTCCCCCGAATATATCACTGGCCTTCCCACCTATGCAAATATGGAATATGGCAGCGAGACCGAAGCTTAGCAACGCTATCCAGGGCTGGGCTGCACCGCGGCCACCGTGGTGGGTCAGCGGGCTGGCCGGGCGTCAGCAGAGCAGACGCGCTGCACGCACACGTGGAGGGCCACACCCCCACCGGAACATTTAAGCATTTGAGTGCTTAAAACTCACCAGGGCAGATCAGAGAGTCCCCGTGTAGGCGTCACATTGACTGAACGAGACAAACAAGCGACTGCAATGAACGCAACCCCCCCCCACACACACACAAAAAAACCCTGCAAGTAAATTAATAAACAGCTCGTCATAAACTAGGTTCTTCCAAACTAGGTTATTTTTTTGCATCTTGAGGTCTGGGAGGGCCGTTGGTGATGAAGCGCTTCATGGACCAGAAATAATGGCGACAAACTGTCAGTTTTCACACCCAGGTCCCTGTGGAGGCCCTGACAGACCAGCCTGCATTCGGTTTGACCGGACCATAAAGTCACAGGGGAAGTGGAGAGGGAGAGAGGTCCATCATCTTGCAGTAAAAAAAAACCCAACAACAAAACACTACGACGCATTGTCTTCGTCTCCGAGGCCGAGAACGTCCTGACCTACCTGGGGGGTTGGAGCGTCGGGTGGGGGCCTGGCGGGGCTCCTCTGGACCAAAGATATCGGAGGCCGTCTTGTTGGCTCTTCTCGTTGGCGCGGCGGTGTCCTCGTAGCCACCAAAGAGGTTGCTGGAGGCACCGCCCGGAGGCCGCAGAACTCTGCAGAGACCGGAGGGAGAAAATATTGAAGCTATGTCATGCAATATCCAACTTGTAAAGTAAGCCCCCGTGTCAGCATTCCGCAGCACTGATGTCGATGTTCCTTTCGGTTGGCCACTTTTGTTATCGTCTTGTCAATATGAAAAGTTTGCTGATTAACCTCTGAATGTAGACCTTTAGGTTGCCATCCATGATGGACGTGTGCACACCTGTCTGACGACAAGATCAGCACAATGTTCTCACCTTAATGCATCAAAAGCACAGTCTACAAGTCTGAATATGTACATAAACCCTTTGGCCATTTTGTTTGATTGTTTTAAATTTAGGAGCAAACAGAATACGAAAAACATACCAAAAAAAAAACAACTTGGTGCCATAGTACGCACATCACCATATTTCTTTCACAGCACAGGTGGTTAACGTTTTGTGGTTAATAAATACGCAGGTGGACGTCACCCATAGTCAAATCCCAAAGGTCCTATTTTCATTCGATAACACAGGTACATGTCCGCTGACAGGCGGCTTCGCAGACAAAGGGAAGACTACGCTCCCCATGGGCCGCAGCGCCACTCTCGGCGAGCTGCGCGCGGACCCTCGTCGGACTTCCGCAGCCCAGGCAACGCCTGGGCGGTTAGCCGAAGGAGCTAACGCGACTTAGTTTGGGCAGCCTGCTATCCAAAACGTTTTAATGACCCAATGTTGACTCAAAGGAAAGCCGCCACACTGTAAACAGATATTATAACGCCTTACAACATAGGCCGGAAGGAGAAGCGTTGTCGTTGGCAGTTTAAAGTAACAAAACAAGAGCTAATGTTATGAGCCAAGTGAACGGAGCTACTAGCTACAAGATTAGCCAAAATTGCCTCAACTAGCCGAGCGGCAGCTAAAAAATGCATTTCGCTTATACGTAGAACTAAATATATGGTTTGGTGGGACACTCGTTACCTTGAGCTTGGTTTTGCAGCGTTGTCCAATCCTTGAAACATGTTGGTCGAAGTCATTGTGGCGTTATTGTGAGTCGACAAAACTCCGCAGACAACTTCAGCCAGCCAGCTGGACGCACTGCCAAGTATTTCTTGCTTGCGTGTATGTCTGCAAAGCTTACTTAAGCCCCGCCCTCACTCTGACGTAGAGGAGTTCAACTGGTCAATGTGACGTGTGTCAGAGAGATCACGTGTATCTGAGCTCAAGGGATACATACAACCTTTGTGATTGGCCCGTTTTGATGCCAATCACTTAATGGTTGCAACCCATTTGTTTCGAACCCACCCCTTCGTGTATCTAACCGAATACTAATACTGTCGACATATAATTATGCTCGTAATGATGCTCTACGTTGTTTGGTAATGTTCTAAAAAACATAAATTGTAATATTGGATGAAATCTACATATATATGTATTGATAATCGCAACGTGCCAGGAGGAAAACAATTGGCCGCATGCGAATTCCCTCTCTTCTCAGCGATTGGACTACCGCGCTGTCATTCTCACCGAGTTGTCGCTCGCGTAGATTTCCGACCAATCAGGGGGTTTGTTTTTGAGTTGTGGAGGGCGTGCTGAGACGCGTGCGGAGCAGCTTTGCGGGAACTGTCAGTGAGGCGCAAGCTACGGGAGAGAGTCGCTCTGCATTTAGTGAACATATGTTTCGGACGAGTGTGACACTCACACAGACGTGCAATAAAGGTAACGTTGCATTGTTTTTTAAACAGTCGTGTATTCTACCTGCTGTAACATGTATTCATACAGCAAATTAGGGTTGTATGAGAAGTAACGATTCACATGTTGTGTGTCATGGCTAGCTGGCACAAGCTAAAAAGCAGTTGTAATTGTTCACAATGCAGAAGTTATTGTTATATCTTACTTCTAGTTGGGATCGACCTACTGTCGAATAACCGAGAGCTCTGGCCATGACAAGTGCATTTGCTGATCTAGTAACCTGCAACTGTGTACACTATGACAACTCGATGCCCGAAACATGCCTTTATTTCACTCTTTGATGTGATATGCACATGAAACTGACTTGGTGTCAACAATCCATGCTGTTGTACTTGTAACCCTTTGTAAGTAGTGGTCAAACAATCAAATTATTATGGTGTCTTCAAAGTCGACACAGATATGTTAGATATTTGTTGTATTTACATGCATTCATTGATGTAATAGTAGTTTTGCATAAATCTGGGCTTACTCTACACGAGTAAGCCCAGTGTCGATTAGAATGATAGCTCGCCAAGTTACGCTTCTCCTTTTTCAGTTAGATCTCAAAGCAGCATATCATGTATAACTATCGTATTTATTCCCATCAGTTCAGCTATCGACCTTTGCCTTAAATCTGACAAAAGTTTTGCACCGTTTAGTGATAGTGAGGCGGATATCGTAGGCTATGCAGCCCATGCTCGAAATATCAGAAGGTGGGATACGATCTTTTTTTTTTACGTTTCTGTGTTGCAATATAAAAGGCATCAAGCTTCCATATTAAAGGCTGGCTAAACAGTGGGACACGTGGTGATACGAATTGTACTTAATATGACAGTGTGGGGACAATATATTTGAACTGCCAAATGACGTGTAATAAAAACAACGGTTCACATGCAGACGTTGTGGCAAGCAGGTCCCCCTGCAGACAAGATAATATCCATAATCACAATAAAGAAAGGTGTAAAGTTTTTTTTCAGAATCAAATACGGTGAATTTTCACAATTAATGCATCACATCAGACACAAGTTCACGAATGCATCAAAAAGTGTTGTTTTGAAGAAGCATTGAATTCATTGAGTAATGTTGCTGGTTGAGAAGAGTCGAGCTGCGCAGAGTTTGGCCAGTCTGGGTAGGAGCGTGGAAAGGCTAGAAACGGCGAGATCGTCTGTGTCCCTATTATGCTCGATTTGATCCAATTTTACCGATCAAACCCGTCGGATCCATGGTGAAGAGAAAGAAGACATCATCTGCTACTGAAGAGCATGAAAATGGGTAATATTGCGATTGAAAGAAGCACTTTATTTAAAGGTCGAATGCTTTGAAGGTTTCCTTGTCGTTTCTGCAAGGCGCTAAACTGAAAGGCGCTCGCATTTGAATTTAGTTGAATTTCTGTACAAATGTCGTATTATCAAACATAAAGACAACTAGCTTAACATACCGGGCAGCTTCTAGACTATATTTATCACTTAATACACATGCAATAAGGACAAATATATATTGGGTGTTTTGTTGGGATGGAGAGGGATTTGAAACAAACAGCGGCCGCCATGTTGAGTGAAAGGGAACGTCGTCTTTATAAGTTAATTTTGCATACTCTCCTCATTTTAATGTGACATTATTTCTTTGAATGTGTTTTATTAGAATGACACTGGGCTCAAGGGAGGGAATCGGTGTCGATGGAGGGAAGAATTCGTCCCGAAAGCCTGAAGGTTGTGACGAGGAGGAGAACGGAGACCAGGGGAACGAGGAACGCAATACAAAGGGACACGGAGTGGAGATCCTTAATCCATCAACTACTGGCAGCCCCAGTTCGGCACCGGTCCTTCCCACCCCGGTATCGAACCAGCCGGGACCAGGCTCGGCACAGCAGCCCCAAACTTCGACAGAACCAACTCCCCCAAGTAATGATCAGCATCATTTTCTTCGATCAAGCGTTCGTCCTCCAAGCAAGCGGATCCGGAAGGATTCCGTCGTCTCTGCCGTCAATGGCCACGGCGGGGCAAAATCGAAAGGTAAACCACTTGTGATGAACTGTTAATCTCCGTTTTACGTTTAATTTCCCTGTCATGACTTAGATTTTAGAATTTGGTGTGTCGCGGACCGCGATTTGCTGCCGCTGTCTGTGGTCTGATGTTTCCTGCGTCGGCTGATTGTTTTGAGAACTATTGTTTGCTTTAATAAGGATTCGTTCACCCTTTTTAAGCCCATTTTCGATGTGCATATATTTAGGATAGGAATGTGAATTTACGAACAGGATTAACATTGTGTATGATATATTGTTCTGTAAGCTCCCTATTTATAACCACCCAAGAAATTGCCAAAGCATTGTGATGCACAATAACCTGCATTTGGGTGACTTTAACTACTTGCTGGGAACGTCAAAGATTAGATTGATATTTTCAACGTTTTGCTTATTATTTTGAAATACAAGCAACGCATTGTGGTTTCCTGAACACAATGTAGACTTTGTAGGATTTAAGAATATCACCATAATCCAGATGATCCTTTGCCTACCCTCTTGTCAGAACGTCCTGGCATTGGTTTGACTAGAATGTGCGCAGTCTATTATTCTATTGAACAATAGTCATAGTTAACTAATTTTGTACTGACACATTCTTCTGTGGAAAACATCTCAAGGATTTGTAATTCACTACTAAATTACCTGTCATCGGCGAGTCTCTTGACTACTACTTGACCCTGAAACCACTGAACGCATATTGCTGTGTGTAGGGCAATTAAGTAAAACAACTGCTGCCATTTAAGTCAAGTATGAGTGCTAGGGAGTTTTTATTCTCCTGGCAGTCAAAGCTCTCATATCAGGCTGAACCCACACTCTGTTGTAACTACAGTTGTATTACTAAATATATGCTACTATTGCTATATTGTATATGTATATTATATATTGTTGTGTTGCAGTCCAGTGAGGAAGTCATTGTACTTTTTAGGATGTTTATATTGCCTATCGCTTTGGATTGCTTAAGTGAACCGAAACAAACAATAGCTGTATGCCCCATGTCATTGCATATCTCCATTCATGAATAGTTATTTGAAAATCTATGTATCAAAGCATATGTTTTGAAGCTGTTGTTAGTGGTTTTAAAGGCATGCTTATCAGGGGTTTTGGTGTGTGTGTGTGTGTGTGGTGGGTTGGTTGTAACAAGAGGCCTGTGGGGAGAGCGTGCATGTCACTGGGATAGAAGCTACCCCACTAATTCATCTGGGTAGCTTCACGGCGCCTCCCTGCACCGTGCATGCCTGCTGCTTGTATCATGAAATTAGTTGGGTCTCTGGTGACGGTGGTTTGTCGTTCGCCGTGCCTCACAGCAGTTTGGGTTATGTTCTTTAGTTTTATTTTTGAAGTGAGGGAAGAGCGATGACCTCACTGCGGTCGGTAGGTAGCCGGGCCGAGGGGTCAACCGGCCAACGACGGGGGCGTTGTGGCTTCTAAGGTGATGCATCCATTTTGAATCTGGAGTATTGAGGCCGGGCTCTGCAAGCAATACGTAGGATCTGCAGCCAAAAAGTAAGGGTGTATTTTCAGGAGTCATGGTTTGTGTTGTTAACAAGCGCGTCCCTGGCGTTTTTTTACTGCCGTTCCTCCCGGTGTTGTGGTTTGCGGTGTGGCTATCGAGGGCCACCTTGCGAGCTGTTTTTTAGGGTCAGTGCACGCTTTTGGAGCATGCCACTGGAGAACCGACCATGTAGACCCTGTTTTCCCTCTCCGACCTCTTGCCAGGACGGAACCGCGGAAGGGCGGGCTCTGTTCGTGTGCACAGTAATAGGCTTGGCTGTGTATGTATTTGCCTGTTGGAACAGTGTTGCCGGATACAGACTAGGAAGACAGTCTGGTGAATATACTCTCACGAGTCCAACACACAAGACACGTGGTGTCTTTCCATTCCGTTCACGATGGTGAAATAGTGTCATGGACATCAGTCAAAAGTACTGAAAGACATCCTTTGACATCCTCCAACAACATCTTCTGTTTGTTTGTTTGTTTTTGTTTATTGTATAGGTTTTACTATTGTATAGGTTTTTCTACTCCAATTTCTGTAGTGTTGTACTACA
>JAOPJK010000084.1:319227-329819 GCA_027123565.1 Phycis chesteri
GTGTGTGTGTGTGTGTGTGTGTGTGTGTGTGTGTGTGTGTGTGTGTGTGTGTGTGTGTGTGTGTGTGCGCGTGCGTGCGTGTGTTTGATCGCAGCGTTAGTCGTATGGTACTTAGGCAAATTAAAAGATCCCCAGGGACTAAAAAAAGAATACTCTCTAAGGTTGGGGAAGTTGGGTTGTAAGATTGGAGTGCCAGAGGTTTGGTTTGGGACGTTGGGGGGAGTGGGGGTAAATGTGTTTAAACTTTACACACTGTAAATTACTGTGCGGTAAGCCTATAGGGGTTAATGTTGTCAGCTCTGTGTGTGCGCGTGCCCCCCCCCCCCTCCCGGAATAGGACCGAGATCCGCCAGTGCCTACCGGAGCGGGTGAGGATAACCGGGCGGGAGGAGGGTGCGCTGGGAGCAACGGTGGAGATGCGAGTCGTGAAACGAGCAGGAGCAGAAGTTCAGGGGGCAGAAGTGGAAGCCTGGGAAGCACCACACTCACCACCTCCAGCAGCAGCAGCACTGGCCACTCCAAGTCCAACAGCACTCTGAACCGCAGCAGGGGCAGGAGAGTCGAGGGCAGAGGGTCCAGACCGGCGTCTGCCGCCGCCGCTCTCCTCTGCAGTAGCCGCAGCGCGCCGTCCCTCCACCTGCCCTCCCTGTCCGCCGCGCCGCTCCTCAGGAGCTACCGCTCACTCGGCAGGCTCGACCAAGGAACCGCCAGGGACGGTAGGAGTCCGGGTTCCGTTCTGTTTTCGTGCCTTTGGTTTTCAGACACATGTCCATTTGTGTAGGTGTTGCTGTGTTTACTATGCCCTCTGGGACATTCAAGCCTTTCTCTACTCTACTGTACTCTAGTAGGCCCTATTAGTCATTCATTAGTAATTGAATATTACTACTCATACAATGTAATAGCACATAAGGACCTAGAAAGAAAATACATTTAACAAACTAATCAAATCACTCACAAAGTATCACACACAAAATGTTGTGTTGTGTACAGACCCCTCCTCTGATCGTACCATGCCTACTTCTCGAGTAAAATGTGGACACCTCTCCTCGCGGACGGCAGGCACGATACCCGGGTAAGCTTTATTGAAGAAGAGTTATGTAATGCCTCCATTAAAGATGAAACGACGTATTCTACGAAGTTTGTGGCCACGGTGTCTTCCCTCTGACGCACCGCGAGCAGACACATCTCTTGTGTGTTGTTCGCAGGGCTCACGTCAGCAAAAACGCACGCACGAATGGCGGTCATAGCGCGGATAAAATGGGAGTGAGTAACTCTTCTGAAGAGCCGTGCACCTTTCCTTCACCTTGTTGTTCTTCTTCGGTGTCCAGTGAAGTCGGTCGTCTCCACAATCACAACCCAAAAAAGGTAGGCTACCTTTCTTTAACGTGAAAAGTTAAACACTCAAAAGTTGTGGATATGATGATGGGAGATGTGGATGTATATAGAATATCCCTAAGTTACAAATTACTATCTCAGGTATTTAAAAAAAAAAATGGAAGTCTTGATAACCAACCATAGCCTTGGACAAAGTATTATATCTGTATATCTTTGTGTGGCTCTGCATGCACGCTAACACTGCTGAATACTTCTCCTGTAGGTGTTGCTCATCGTGGCCATCGTTGTTTATGTTGCCCCCTGGTGGTCATCGAAAATCACAGTTGTAAAATAATGTTTTGGATGACATACAATAAACAGGAGGCAAAATATCTGTTTGTTCCCTTCAGGCTGAAGGAGTCAACCTTAAGAAAGGATGGATGATGCGCCAGGATTCAGATGGACAGGTGAAAGTGCAGCTTTGCGAATCTGTGGATGGATGGATGAGTGAAGGCTAGATGAATAGATGGATGGATAGCTGATAGCTAGACTCTCACTGGTACGCTCTCCCCTTTATAGAAGGCAAACACAATTCAGCCAGGTTAGTCTCATGTCGGCGAATATCAGTGCTTCCACTTACTCTGCTCTGAAATGTTCCCCATGTAGTGGCAGAGACAATGGTTTGTCCTGGCCAACCAGAGCCTCGTCTTCTACCGAGACCCAGCAGCCGAAGAGGTGTGCCTCTGTATTCCTTTTTACGAGCACATGAAACCACAACCTCGTGTTGAATGGGAGATCAGATGGCATTGCCTTTGGTCTGCTTGTTTATTTCAGGCAGCAGATGCGGGCGGAGAGATTAACCTGTCCACTTGTTATGACATCACTGAATACCCTGCACAGAAGAACTATGGTTTTCAAATTCATGTGAGTGGTAGTTGTACACAAGTGATAGCGAGACGTGTAGTTATTCATTCATGTTTGTCATGATTAGTCTTATAGAGGAACATAGAAAGTTACTATTTCCTGTCTGTGTGTGTGTGTGTAGTGTGTAGTGAACAAGTGAAGTGCTTGAGTAACCATTCATGGCTCCTTGGTTTTGACCAACAAAAGGTAAAAAATATTTATTTGATATTATAAATAATACTAGTGGTAGTAATAATAATATAGGTTGTGCCGCATATTTAACGCATATTTGATGTCGTCCATCCCTTCAAATTCTCCCCATAGCAGGGAGCCAATCTTTTAACCTTTTTTGTGAAGGTTGTTGTGGAACATTCTCAAGTAGAAGCCATGGGGTTCAGTGCAGAGTGGCTGTGAGAGCAGACAGCGTGGATGGCTGATGCACGGTTGCTACTAGTTAGCTCAGCTGTTGAGCTGATAGTAGCTTCCTCGTGACATCATTCAGGCGTCACATAAACGCTCTCTTGTCGGCCTACCACAGACACCATAGTGGTTGGTGGAGTGCTCCTTCCCGCTGAGTTAAGATCAGGCCAAATCTCTTAGCAGCAAGCAGTTATTTTGTCAAATCTGTTCCAGAGCTAAGTGGCCGCTCTGAGGATCTCCTGTGCTTGTGCTGATTGACTTGGTGCCCTTGATTTGGAGGAGTGCTCCTTGGAGTTCATCACACAGTGACATACATAGTTTGCGGTGGCGGAGATCAGAGATCTGCCACTCGTGAGACACCGCATCCCAGCTCAATTCCTCGTACCAGTCAATTGTTTCTCCTGTGAAATCCCAAAGGATTTAGTGCTAAGATCACAACAGCCAAGTCATGTGTGTCACGTAATGTCATGTGATCATCAATGACCTATATTCGTCAATGACCTATATTTATCAACTCAGGTTTGTTAAAAGTGTGAGTTAGTGCAGGTAATACATTCATTGAGAGTTAACATGCCGTCACTCAGTAGATCAACATACATTATCTGTACAATAAGTTGGGAATTGCATTGTGGCTGCGTGACAATGTATTGGAAACCTGTTGGATATGGATTATTCTGGGTGTAATACTACTTACCACAGCATAAACACAATCTCCTGAAAGCAAATCGTGTTAACCAGCTAACATGCCAGGCATGCGCGTGTGTTCAGACCAAAGACGGAGTGTACACGCTCTGCGCCATGACCTCTGGGACCAGGCAGAACTGGGTCCAGGCGGTGCTGACCAATGTGAAGCCGGACCTCCCACAAGAGTTCAAGGGGTAAGGGAAAGGCCTGTTATTTATGATCCATGTGTATATCTGATCGAATGTGTGTGTGTGTGTGTGTGTGTGTGTTCTTCTTCGTCACAGTTGCCCTTCTAAAGAGGGCTTCACCAACTCCTATTCGACGGCCTAGCTTTAGAGAGCCCCGACTCTTCAGACCTCAGACCAACGAGCAACACCGCTGCCAGCTCTAGCTCTCCCCTGCAGTAATCAATAGACCGTGACATTTGTCCAACCTGTACACAGAACTTGTCTACGGCAGTGTGCTCTGCCAAAAGTAAAAGCTAGCTATTTACGGTAAACACTGCACGCAGCTCCTTTCCCTGCTCGGAATGCGTAATGGCTTCTCCAGGGGCAGGGAGGTAAGCAGAAAGAGCATATTATGAGGTAAAAAGATAGAACACACTTCATTCTTTGGGCGACTGGAGTACATTCTCTCTCTCTTAATCGCTGGAATAGGATGATAAAGTCCTTTAACATAGCATAGCAGATCAAGCCTGCTCAGTTGAGAGGGACGGCCAGGCCAGTAGTTGCTATTCACCATGTGGTTTTGTGTCTCGTTACAATTCAGCGTTTCCACAAAGTCTTCCGGGCGGTCGCCGAGGTCTCCGGATTCTGCTGGGGACCCAGAAGACTCAAAGGCCGTCGCCCAAGATGGCTGCAGACAGGCCCGCCGCGGGTCACGTGACCCACCAGAGGCCCCAAAGCAACTGCCTCGGGAGCAACCAGCCCCCGAACAGCTCTGGATGGTGCGGGGGCCTGCCGATGGGCATGGGCTGTTGTCGGAATCTCCTCCCTGTGCCGCTTCCTCCTCCTCCTCCTCCTCCTCTCGAGGGTCATCAGCTCCCTCCTCTTCACCCGTGGCAAGCCGGCTTCCTTACCTGGAGGAAGAGGAGGAGCCGGAGGAAGAGCAGGCCGCGTGTAACCAGCGGCCCCTCGTCATCACAGCCACACATACGGGTGAGAGGATGAAGAGGGGAGGAGATGTAGAGGAGGAATCAATGACACCTTTTTATTTATTATTTTTGTGTTTAAGTATGGTATATTATTAAGGATTCTTTCTGCAGTTCATTATTTGAGACAACCTGTGTCTCTTAGCAATCTGTGTTTGAGTCATGAAGTGATAAGATAAAAGAGTTTCCTTTATCAATAATACAGTAATGGAATACCATTGGCCATGGGAACATAATGTATAACATTATCAGTATGGAACGGATCAAAACGTCACATGCTCCTTTATGTATCATTCACGTCTCAGGAGCAAGTGATTCCGTTCGTGGTGTCGAGAAATCTCCAGGGTCAGAGGGTGATGGATCCACGATAACGCCGGAGCCTCCGCAAAGCGAGGCTGACCAAGCAGACAGACCAGCTGAGGCCGGCCAGGGGTGGCAGCAGGTTGAACCCTCACCGCAGGCCTCCGTCAGCTACGCCCGTCGCTCCACAGAGGAGGAGGAGACTACTGGGCCACAAACTGGACAGCTTCTGAAAGAGGTGTGATCCATTTGTCTGGCGGCCAACAAGTAAAAGCTTTGTTTTTCCTGTTAAAATCTTGCTCATTACTCTGGGCTCATTTACTTACTTAGCTTGGATGTTTCCTGGCTGCGTTTACAGCTGGAGCAAACGGAGAGGGAGTTGGCGCGACTGCAGGAGTTAAACAAGAACCTGCAAGATCAGCTGGAGCGAGAGAGACAATATCTATTAGCAGGGGAAGTGCAGGTACAATGCAGTATACAAATACAAATAATTGTTTGATGTATTTCCTGAAATGTGATTGTATTTCCAGCAATGGAAAAAAGTCACCGTAGTTTCCTTGTCCCTTCGTTATCTCTGTTTCTGGCCCTTACTTCAAACATACTGACAGAGCCAGAAATCAATCACAAGGTAATCTTTAAATAAAAGAAAGAGAGACGTAATCTAGGAGCCAGCGGTCCTAGTATGTTAGAGCCGAAGTTCTGGGGGGAGGAGGGACAGAGCCTGGGCCGGAAACTAAAAACTACAAGGGGCGGAGTTACATCTCGTTTCCTGTTTCTTATTTTAGAACAGAGCATCAAATTCGCCGATGCAAGCGACTGCTTTTCATCGGCTGCAGAGGATCAATCATGACCTTTGCTTTGAGCTGGCGGCTCAAAGGAGCCAAGAGGAGGCCAAAGAGGCGGAGCTATGCAGGAGGGTGGAGCTGTGGGCGCAGCAGTCACAGCTGCTGGTCACGGGTGACGCAGCTGCTCTCGCATGCACCCAACTGGACAAGGAACGCCAGGGCTTTCAGGACCGGCAGGAGGAGCTGGAAAGTCAGATCGCATCTCTGCAGTCCCAGCTGCAGCAGAGTGAAGATCAAAGAAGAGAGACAGAAAGATCCCTGCTAAAGCTGAAACAGGACACTCAGGGCTACCAAGGCGTCCAGGCGGAGGCCGACCGCCTGAGGGAGCGTCTCCAAGAGGCGACGGTTCGCCTGCGCTCCAGTGAGGAAGCGCAAGCCCAGAAAGAGGTCCGCCTGCAGAAGCACCTGGTGCTTCTGCAGGAGAGTCAGGACAGAGAACGCAGGAGGCTGGCATCGAGCCTGGATGAGGCAGAATGTCTCTCCCTCGACCTCCAGGAGAGGTTGGAAAGAGCAGAGCAGCAGGTGCAATGTCTGAGCAAGGGCCCATCGTGGACCAGGGAAATCCAAGATGCTCAACAACAGCTTCAGGAGGAGCTGGCGTGCACAGTTGCTGCTGTACAGAAACTACAGGAGGAAAGAGAACAGCTCAGATGCCACTGCCGAGACCTTGAGAACCAACTGGGTGAGGTGGACGCAGAAGTCAGCAGGTTGCAGAACCGCCTGAAAACAGAGGAGACAGACTATTACAACCTAGAGCACTCCTATGAGCGAGTGAATGAGGACCTGCAGCTGGCCTTAGGTAAAGTGGAAGAACGAGAGGCAGAACTGCAGGACATTCGAGAGGGTTACGAGAGACTTCTGGACTGCAAGGAGCAGGAGCTGAGTGATGTGTTAGTGAAGATGGAAATCTTGGGGAATAGTCTGGAAGAGACAGAGGTTAAACTAAGCGAGGTGCAGAAGGTATGCACATGCTCTTCTACTGAGCAGGACACGTCTGTGATATCTGTGAAGTATGACGAAAGGCAGGAGGATGAAGCCCCTCTTGACACGAGCAACGGCATTCCTAAGGTTAGGTCCAATAGCCTTTCATCCTCGAGTCCAAATGGCATGGAGGTTACACAGCAGAATAGCAATCCATCCAATGAACATGCAAGAAGCAGATCTCGTTCAATTGACCCCTCATTCCAGTACTTTGTCACAAATGGAGAGGACGAAAATAGGTTCATGTCTGTGATCCAGGTCCTTGAGACAAAGCTATATGTCACAGAGGAGAAGCTGAGGGATATTACCCAAAGACTTGAGGACCATCAGAGTCACATGATCTGTCAAGATCCTCACCTCTGCTCTCAGCTCACTCAAACCAAAGCCACCGCACAGCACCTCAGCCTGTTGCTCCACAAACAAGCCAAGCAAAACCAACGCTTTGCCCAGCAGTCAGAGAGCCGCTCCAGGCTGTTGGTCAACACCTTTCAGGCTGCACTGACCACGTTGGAGGCAGCAGGCCAGACCCTTTTCGCTGTACGTCAGAAACTCAAAGACGGCCGCGACAAAAACAACGCCACGGAGCTGGAGAAACAGTTAGCCACTGTAGCGGCCTGCCTCCAACAAGGAGAGAAAAATGCAGAAGAGCAACAGCAGGAATCGTATTATTCTATCAGAGAGGAGAGTAGGATTATCAGAGATGATATATCAATGGGGGATGAAGCCAACACACGCAGTGCTTCGCAGGAGGTCACAGCAGGAAGCACAGGTAGGCTGTTGATGAAGGAAGTGCGACTGGTGGAAAAGATGACCCTTGCCCTACAGAGCAGAGAAGGCATTGACCAGTTACAATTTGAGCCAAGCACCCATGTTGGCGATGTTGTGCAAAGGTTAAAACACTTAACATTGCAGAAAATAGACTTGAAGAAGGAGATAAACAGCAGCGAATCTTTGGAAGGCGCCCTTGTCAAAGTATGCGCTGAGGCAGAGCTCATTTACGTTGCTTATAGACTGCAGTGGCAATATGAAACTCTTCGGCAAGACCAGGAACAGTGTCACGATCCGGCCTCGGCAACTAAGACAAGCCTGGCTGATGTCTGGCCGCCAGAGTTGGCTCCTTACGAAGAGCAAGTAGATCCAGAACACAGAAGCAAAAAAGATGACGGCAAGTCGTCGAGCAAGGAAAACACGGGCAAAGAACAACAAGTGTTAGCTAGACTCGTGTCCCAGCTCCAAAGAAGGGCTAAAACCTTACGCAAACTCTGCCAGGAGATCGGAGATAGTGAAGTGGGCAGCGAGAGCAGTGTTGATCAAAACTTGGTCAATCATTCCGGTATGGACTCTAAGTGGGCGTGTGAACAGGCCATGTTGATCTATCTTTTTCACCGACTTTCCTTGGATTTCAATGTAGAAACGCAGCAATGCAAGGAGGAGCGTGGCAGACTGCAATCACTGTGCCAAGAGCAACATCTGGTTCTAATAAATGAGCAGCAGCACTTCAGCCAGGATCTATCCCAGCTTCAAGAGGAGAACATCGTCCTACGAGAACAGCTGGAGGATATCGAGCAGAAGAGAACGGTCGCAGAGGCTGGCAACCAGCAGCTCCTGGAAAACATACAGACCATTGAGAATTACCACAAAGAAAGAATCCAAAAACTCGAGAAGGAGTTTCAAGAAAAGATAAAGGAACTGCAGCACATCCACGAGGAAGAGATGAAACAATTGGTTGTTTACTTTTCCAAATCTGCCACCACTTCTGACGCCGGCACCTCGCCGTCAGACACGAGCAAATCCAATGCTAGCATGGAAACGGCTGGACTGGGGGAACCATCATCAACAGAGAGACAAGAGGGGCAGAAGGATGAGTTGGAGAGGGAGTCCCAAACAAGAGAGGAGCTTGGAAGCCATATGTGTGACAGTGATCACACCTCAACCATGAGAAAGGCGTACCAAGCAGATTTTGAAAAATTAAAGGTAAATTCTATTTTTGATTATTTTTAAAGTCATTAGGCATTCATTCATCTGATACACAAATCAGTATGCTCAAACTGGTATAATCATATTTGTATGCCCAAAGGCCTCCTGCGATCAGGGTATAAGTGCGATGGAGGAGATGTACAGGCAGCTGGTGGAGGATCTAAAGCAACAACACCAGAGAGAAGTGGCAGAGCTTCTCAGGGAGAAGAACGAGCTGTTGAAGGAGGAGACCGCCGCGACCATGGCAGGTAAACGATGCAGCGTTTGACGCACAAACACTCGTGCGTGGTTACAGTCAGCCTCAAATCAAAGTCACGAAAACTGTTTGTTTGACAGCAATCGTGGCGTTGAAGAGGGCCCATAAAGAAGAGCTGGCGAGGAGCCGATCGTCCCAGCGTGTTTTGGAGATGGGCGACGCCGCGCGACCACACGCAGAACACGAGTGAGTGACCGCTGTGTGTGTGCAGGGTGAACCGAGTCAAACATGGTATAAACATGAAACGTTTTGACATCACCCATTAACAAATAAACGACAACATCCTCAGTGGAAACCTGTGATATTTGAATTGAGTCTTTCGGCAATCTATTCTCCGTGTCACACGCTGGGATTGCTCAGGAAGGAGATCCAGGCGTTGCGTGAGGAGCTGGAGGTTCTGTCAGTCCAGCACACCCACAGATGCGTGGAGAACGCCGAGATGGGCCAGGAGCTGGAGCGTGAGAGACGAGCCCTGTCCCAGTGCCAGAAGCAGATCCAGGAGCTTAGAAACAAAGAGGTAGCTTGAAGGCTGCACTGCGACAGCTCTGCGTGTGACGCTTGTTCACATAGTTGAGAACTGCTTTGTTGAAACATTCCCCAGAGGAAAGGAACGCCACGATTCCCATGGTCCCATGTTGGAGCTCCAAAGCCTCCATTTTTGTATGAAATACTCGCGTATCTTGTTTAAAAAAGATGTCTGATGGAAATTAAATACATTTGGATACTAGCATTTAAGAGCCATTACAAACTTACCCCATGTTTTAAGATTAAAAATTGAATTGAAAAAATGTGTGCTGATACACACATACAACTACATATGCATATATGTACATAAATGTATATATGGTATTCCATGTGTGATTCAATGTGTCCTCTACAACATCTCATCAGTCTCGATGATCTCCCCTCCTCAGGGAACAAGTCTGAGGGCGACCGGGGACCTGATTAACACAGGTCCTCCAGTAGACCTGACCCCTCAGGAATCCACCTTCAAGTCAAGGGATCTCAATGAGATTGAGGTTGGTGACCAACATTAAAAGGGTCAAATATGTCATATGTGATAGCTACCTGTCATAATTATGAGAATTTCCATATGCAATACATGCCTAATTGATGTTTTCCAATAAAGTACGCATCAGCATTTACAGTAATAAAACAGTATGACTAAGAATATGTACTTAATGTAATATAACAGTAATAATAATAATAATAATAATAATAATAATAACAATGTCATGTTTCAGACATCTCTGCGAGTCAAAGACACAGAACTGCAGAGTCTCAGACAAGAGGCTCAAACCCTCAGAGAGGAACTGAAGACTGCTCTCATGGTACAGTCTTTATGATATAATATATAGAGCTATTTTAGCACATATCCTCTGCATGAAGAGAGATATTCACCCCATCACCACCTCCAGTCTGCAGACACGACTTCAGACAAGGATATAGGATGAAGGAGGAGGCACAATACAGTGTGTGTGTGTGTGTGTGTTTCTGTGCTGTGTTACAGGACAAAGCCCGTGTCCAGAACCAGCTCCAAACTAACAGCAAGAGGTCCAGCTTCTGGTCTCGGTCCGACCCCAGCCCAGGAGTGAGGAGCCCCCCTGTGGGGCAAGGACACGCAGCTGGTGAGACACACTCCTCATAGCAACCACAAAGTCCCTGTGTGTGTGTGTGTGTGTGTGTGTGCGTGTGTGTGTCTGTGCGTGTGTGTGTGTGTGTGTGTGTGTGTGTGTGTGTGTGTGTGTGTGTGTGTGTGTGT
>JAOPJK010000084.1:662740-672778 GCA_027123565.1 Phycis chesteri
AGCTTCACAACCTCTTCTCCGCCCGTGAACACATGCAGAGAAGTTACGGCGAGCTTCTCCACAGCATCCAGGAAGTCAGTAAGCTGCTCCATTCCTTCCACTGTGTTCTCCAACACAGTAGCCAGCTCTTTCTCCAGCTCCTTGCGTTTACTGTCTGAACGCCCCATGTTGCGGAAAAATGTACCTATTGCTTTAACTTTCTCTGTAGACTTGAAGACCTGGTTAATTCCAATGTTCAGTTCGTTGGCCCTTTCTTGGATGTCCTCCATCAGGTGCACTTCTGTCTTCCTCTGAAGCATCCATTTTGACTTTCTATTACAGAAGTCTGTCACTCTGTCAACGTAGCCCAGTGTATTGGAGACGTACCAATGCAACATCTCCACAGTGTTTGGTCTGAAGATAAACAGAAAGAACATTTGGTTTAGGAAGAGCTAACGGAACATAAAATAAAATGTCATCCAATTCCACCTGTGGGCCACTCGTCATGCAAGCAGCACAGAGTGGTGAAATGAAGACATAATAAACGTAAATCTGTAAGATAAAACACAGCAGATCGAATTTGACATTGAGTTAGGCATACCTTTGCACCTTTGTTTGTATCGATTCCAAAGACAAGTCCTCAAGTTATATTCCAAGTACAACCGTGTAGTAGACTACCTGACTTCCATGTATAACGCTACAACTCACGTGAAGTTTAGTTTCCTTGTCGAGAAAAGTGCAGAATGAGGCAGTGGCAGAATTCGCCTCTATTGCGATGAATTTGGGGACAAGTACAAGGAAACGAAAGCGTATCATATTCACGTGTTTCATGACGCATCCAGTCCAAACTTCACACCGGAGAATATGAGGCTGTCATGCGGGGGTGCCGCCAGCAGAGGTCGCCGTTCCTCCTGCCCACAAGGCTAATTGATTTTCACAAAAATCTGTTCCTCACCCGAGGGGGGGGAAACATGCGTGGTGTAGCCTATTGTGTATGTCTAATTAAAATGTGACTTAGGTCTACAATTAACAGTCTGAAGAATGGAGTAAAGACGCGAGGTTCAGTGGACACAAAAAATACATTTATTTTCTTCAATATAAAAAGGCACCAGAAATAAGCAAAAACAAGGGTCCACAAATTCACATGCAACGTAATTTCGGAGTCAGGCTGCCTTATCTTACCCAGACGAATGCCCTATCTCCTTGGTGATGAATCCCCGTAGAACAACAAAAACATGATTTACATTGTCAATCAAACGAACTGTTTTTCACTGCAAATCAACAGTAAACTTGAACAAACTAAAGAAAATAACACACATGCTTCAGGGGGATTAACACCACTAGAGGGGGATAAGTCCAGCAAGCGATAAGGCCACCAACACCCATTTACAGCCAAGCATGAATAAACAAAATGACTAAAACCACGAGCAGCACCCAACAAGCAGCCTTCCAACTAGCGGTGGCTAGTATCCACTTGACAGCTAGCAGAGTTCAGACGAGCAGGCCGGACAGGTGCAACCTCACGACAGCGAGTAGATCGGGCCAGGGGGAGCAGAACAGCAACCGCATGAACGCCACAGACCTTGAGAGGAGTGCATAGTAAATTAAATAAGTTACAGAGTAACATTATTGTAATTGACTAGGTGGACGGAACACCTACCGTGTGACGGACACACAGACAGAGAGAGAGAGAGAGAGAGAGAGAGAGAGAGAGAGAGAGATAGAGCCGGAACCCAGACCACCGCGTCCGAATACTGTAGGCAACAGCATCTTGCTAATTAACCCATATCCGGTCGAGAGACGGAACACGGTAACAGCCTACCTGAATGTGAGATCGACAAGCACACACGCAACAAAGTTGATGAGCCCGAACGTACGGGGCAAGTACTGCGATCCAGGAAAGTGCAGCACGCCACCGTGGCTGTAGCCCGATGGCAATCAGTGCGGGAGGTTGAAGGAGAGACAAGAGATCACGACGAAGTGGTCCCGGAAAGAAAAGGCGAATATCTCCCCCAACACCTGCACCTTATTTATGGAGCACCCTTCTAATTTCCCACTTACGGAGTAGGCGGGGCGGGGAAGAGCTATTCAACCCACCGGTGCCAGTTCAGGTGAGCACTCTTCCTGTTACATATGCGTATTCAATATTGCATACGATTTGCTAAACGCAAAATATGAAATATATTTGTTTTCATTTTGCGTGGTTCAGTTCACACCAGGCAACATGATTCACAGGTCGATGGGCCTTCTCCACTCTGACTGGACTCAGCTGCCTGCAGTGCATTATAATCAACGGACAACGCACAAGCCTGCTGGTGTGTTCTGCAATGTTTACGTTCAATTGTAGTCACATGGGGGCGCTTCTACCAAATGGTTCGAATTGCATTAATCCACCAAATAAACCGACAGGAAAGAGAGAGGTCTATTTAAAGATCTGTTGAGATCTAAGAACTCTAAAAATACAATTCGGATATAAATTAAATAAAAACAATGCATCAGGTGATTATATCGGGAGGAAGCGGTCCCTACCCCAGACTCATAAATCAGAGTGTATAAAATACTTGGATTGATTGATTATATTTTGCCAAAAATAACTTTCAGCGGCTACCCAGTGGAATTTAGCACCTAGGTGGACGTGTATAACATGCAGGAAATATAAGGTATAAAAGGTATAAAGATTGTGACAGAAAATTAAATTATAACCATAGGCCATGAACAATAAGCATGCATATGTATGACCTGGGGGCTGGGGGATTCTGAACAAAAATGTAGTTAATTGAATAAAATGTTTGTACTAATCTCATAACCAGATGAAAGCCATCCACCATCCTATTCCCCCCAACACCAAAAGAGCATTATAAGCACCACGAGCAGTTGAAACACACTGCGTTGATTCACACGTATCTGGGAACGTTGACACAAAACGTATTTGTGGTTCAGATTCAACATATCCTATGGTTTGCAGAATCCGTTGTTTGTAAATACCCAAATGGTGAAAAGAGGATTAACCCATTTCCTGGACATGCAGGGCGTTGGCATTCTTGTGGTGAAGTCATCCCATCCCATATCAAATCAGAGAACATAAGCCAAACATCGCTATCTAAAATCAATACGGAATCTGACACCAAATACATGATGCTGCTTGTCTGGGAATACGAGGTGCACAATCACTTGTCCAGGAACCATCGAGAAAACATGCAACTCCACTGCAAAACCATCATGTAAAATGTCCACACATGATAAGGTGAGCTTAAATTAATATTTAATAATAATATGCATCAAGTAAACCAACATCAACCCAAAGATCAGTACAATCAGGTGTGTGTGTGTGTGTAGTGTCTAGGTGAGGGGAATGTGTGTGCTGTGGTGATTGTGTATTTGTGAACGACAAAAGGCAAAGTCCATATGTAGCACAAACAATAAAATGACCAATCTACTTGTGGATGCACTTTCTCATTGATCCAGGAAAAAGGATCTTCATAACAAAGTTAGCAAGTACCTTAAAAACACAAAAAGGTGAGATGTGCAGGCAGAGAAGAGGCAAAAGAGGTAATGCTGCTGGAAGTATATGCTGCCGAGTGTTGTCAACTGACTGCATATACTGCAATCACTGCAATACTACATACTGGCATATCGTTCAGGTTATCTCAATAGCTTCCACCTGTGGCATGAAGGAGTGGGTAATGTGTAATGGCTTCACTTTGATTAAACGTAACTTACTTCTCGAGGGAGGCACATACAAGGGATACCGATTATTGCATGTTTGTCCAGCCTTTAAGCGTGCACAGTTGCGCATATATGATTTCTTCATTGTCTTCACCCTTCCTTTCAACATACGTTTGTTTCTTCACCTTGGTTTACCAGTGTGCATGTCTCTCCTTGGCGACCGTTTCCAGGAAATGGGAATGACTCGCGTAGAGCGGGAAGGAAGAGTCAAGGTCGGCCCAGGTGACTTGCCCGGCGTCGTCCCCGGCCTGCAGGGGCAGCCCACTCACGCTGTCGCCTAGGGCAACAACAGAGGGAGTTCCATTCAGATGGACACGCCCACGTCGCCTAGGGAACGGCCGATGCTGCAGAGAAACGATGTTGTGTCTTTACCGGATTCGTCGTGGAAGTTGACGGCCACCGTCTCCATCCAGGCGTTGTCTGTATTTCTGGGGTCGTCCACGTAACCTTTATATACCTTCAAGAGAACACCAAGAAGACCAAAGATACACGCATAGAACACACACACACACTATTCCTGTCAAGTCAGCAACACACCAATTCGTAGTGTGTATAATAGCGTGCATGTCATGGCAACAAAGTAAACCTAGGTTTGTGTGGCATCGCATATGCCTCTTGCCTCCATCAAACATATCCACACAAACGTGTTTGACCACAAGTTCATGGTCCACTGGTACAACTACCAACACCCTCCTCTGTCGCCCACCTGGAAGCCCGAGGAGTTGAAGAGCTTGGTGATGCGTTGGTGGGTCTTGGCTCGCACTGCGGCTGGGATGGACAGAGAGTTGAGCGCCTCTTCAGAGAACTCCCTCTGCAGAGTCAGAGACACCAGCTCCCCTGGGTCTACCATACCCTGCGATGAAGTGACGCGAACACAAAGCATGAAGACATGAATGTGACAACGTTAACGAACAAGGCAGCCCGGCTGTTCACTTTCAAGATGTGATACCCAATAAAAAAGGTACTGTGTACTGTGCACGGTGTTGTGCATTAGCATGATTAACCACCCGCATGCGACATCATGTTGTTTAATGTTCAATGGTACAATGGTACAATACAGAGACAGAAAGCACAATTGGGCCACTACTGTCATGTCAATGTAAACACAATACAAATATTCAGAAAGAGCAGCAAAAAAAAACTACAACAAAAAACTGTGACGTACCCCAGGAATAGCCCACTCCCCGCAGTCCTTCCTCTTGATGGAGATAAACTGCAGGACAGGCCGTTTGGACACTGGGTGGACCACCTTCTGCCCTTTGGCATCTACCTTCCATCTGCAGGTGGGAAGGATTCACAATGGGAGCCATCAGAATCCAATGCCCTGGGACCACTCTTAACAACAACTCTTTGGTGTGCGATATGTTCTGATTTTTGAAACATTACTCATTAAAGTCTCACTGTGCAACCTGACGTGTAAAATACTGTCATCTAAAAGAAATGCTGTTTCATTGAGCGTGATCCAGTGTGAACTTTCCATTTCACCTCCTGTCTTCAAGAAGGTAAATTTGTCCAACAAAGATCGCCGAAAATTACCGCGTGACTATTGGATCCGCAGCGTGATTGGGTCCCCACCGTCCCAGTAAACCTCTCCCGGCCAGTCCCGTGCGTCCACGTGGGTTGCTATGACAACAACGAAATGACATGTCATAAATGGCAACGGGTTAAGTCACAGCGAGCGTGTCTGTGTCCTTCCACTCCCAAACGGAGGCCCCGCAGACAGAGCCAGGGCGTGGGTGTGTGTACGTGGTCTGTGGTCTGTGTAGCACCAGAACTTACAGCGGCCTTGTCTGCACCACCTTGTACTCGCCCTGGAAGCTTGTCCTGTCCACGCCACCGTCCACCGAGTTGAAGCGAGGGGAAAACGTACTGTAGCGCAAACAAGAGGGATGCACAGGTCAAACCTGACCGGACGTAATGCTTCACCTGTTTGCGAGTTAACTATAGGTGTATGTCGGTTCTGGCTGGGGTCTCATCTTGATTCAGTCCCATTTCAAATATGTCAGGCAACATGCTTTCTAGGCACACTGTGGGAGAATAGCCTACCGGTACTATGCAAATAGTTTTTTTTATGTGAAAGTAGAAATATCATAGTAGGGCCACGTTGACCAACATCTGTAGTGTTAGTGTTAGTGTGTTATATGTTTGCAATCTATGGAAAATTCCAATAAATCGCACAAAAAATAAAAAATAGAATTATGAGTTGTGTTCCATCACCATGTCTCACCCGATATCTGGATCTGCCCATGTTGGTCTTTTAGTCACGATTGCATCGGTGTGGTTGACAGGATGGTACTGAGCCCACACCTGGCTCCAATCCACCTTGTCATCCGGCACAGAGAAGCGCTTGATTTGAGACCCTGGGTACGGTTGGCATCTGGACTTGAGATGTGGTGGTGGTGGTGCTACAGAAGAGGACATGCTTCTCAGTGTGTTTGTGTAGGGCTTATCAGCGCACTCTGTGGCTGACTGGCTGTTAATGAATGACAGAGCAGAAGAAGAAGGTAGCCAAAGTCTGAGGGACAGGAGTAGAATGGTAGAATTAGGACAGGCCACATGTTACGTGGTCGTCACCACCAGCTAAACGTGCAACACTGCGGTGGATGACATTCCACACCAATCACATATAGCTTTCTGTTCTGCAATAAGCCCTGAACTCATCTGTACAAAATGGTGCATACAAACTCCTTGCCCCAGATGTAGGAAATACTACTCCTTATATCGATCGCATCTGCTTCACTTACGCATTGGTAGCATGGCCAGAACAAGGGCGAAACACTGAGTCACACATTCCCACGATGCATTTGAAATAGTTACATGTAGTTGTTCTTATTGAAGACGTTTTAGTTCTTACGTGTATTAAAGGTATATACAATTAAATTAAGTTCGGGTGTGTATGGAATGGAGTATATAGATACACTACACTAGATACACTACTCGGCACAGTTATCGAACTGGCCGTTCTGTTTTAATAATGCAAGAGAAATTGCCAAAATACAAGTAATGTAAGAGTGTGTGCTTTAATAAAAAATATACCTGCATACCTGGTTTCTGGTTTGCAAACCGCGCACGGCAATCCCACAATAGTAAGGACAACTCGTATCTGCCCGATCCAGTTCGGTTTCAAACTAAGTAGTCTCATTCCTTGGCCAGAATAATTAAAAGATCACCATAACGCTACAACCACGCAACGGCCCCAACCAGGAAGCGACGCCGAACGTCTGCTGTGACGTCACAATAAAAGGGTGTGTTCCAGTCGCATGTTTCTGCCTGCCCGTTTCTGCCCGTAGTCATTATGCCTTTGAGTGGTGTGCTGTGATTCCTCCTCATAGATCCATGCCTTTGAGTGGTGTGCATTCTATAGGCAATCAATCATCGGTTGAGTGGTAGATGAGGCAAATATAACGCTATGGATATTGTGCTAATCGACAAGAAAGGAAACCTTGTTGAGCTCATTATTAAAACTATTACTTTTGCTATTACTATGTGGGGGTGGGTTAATCATCTTGCAAATGCGCGACCCATCCTTTTTGATGCATCAAGGATGAACATGACCATTGAATGTTCAATGTCTACAAATTAACCCTATCGTGGGCATATTTACAAGGAAGCCGTGGTTAATCAACAGAAAGGGCAGAGCCGTGTTGTGTAAAGAAAGCATACTATTAATATATTATTTCGAAAAAATACTCAACATCAAATAACAGCGTTCAATGAAATTAACATAATTACATGAAAGATGCTACAGTGTAACACATTCGGCACGCCCACTCATGGATGCTGCATGTTCGTTTCATCGGTTGCGCCTGTTTTGTTTTAACTGAGTTGTTGTTTCGGCGGTGCTTCCCCTTCAAACTGTAACCATTTGCTGTAACCCCGCCCAAATGGGTCGCCCCCGGTGAACAAAACGAACGTAACTTTACTACCGTAGTTTGGCACGCGCATTTACGCTCAGTGTTGCGATCAAATCCGCGCTCTTGGGCGAAATCCATTTACACTCCAGTAGTAGAAGAGGGCCCCGATCGAGCAGGTTCGCGTTCGACAACGAAAGTCTTCACATTTTTCCACGACATTTGACAGCCAATAAACCGACCCGCGAGTCCCGAGAGTTTACTCGACTGAATCTATCGACGAAAAACGAGTCATTTCGAGAGCGAAGCATGGCGGATTCGAGCAGCGCTGCAGCGGCCGGAGCCACAGGCTCGAATAGCGCCGCTACCGGGGTGGCTGGCACTGTTGCGCACGATGGATCCACCGGAGCTGCGGGATCCAAGGGTGCGTCGGAGCTGGTCAAGGGGCAGGCTTTCGACGTGGGCCCCCGCTACACCAACCTCTCTTACATCGGGGAGGGAGCGTACGGAATGGTCTGGTAAGCTTTTATTCGACTTTTTCTTCGTGTTTTATTGCGCACGATGGGATGTGTTGAATAAATCAGCTAGCGAGCCCTGGGTGTTTTGTTAGCAAATGTTGTTTGACGGGCTAAAACGAGCTGTCATAGTCCGCAGTGACACGAGCGAGTACGAAATGGATGCAGACGCTAACAAAACACGTCTGGCCCACTGCCGAACAAACATGATCGAAGCCGAGCCAGCCGTGCCGTCTTGTGGTTCATGTGTTTAGCTGCTAGGAGCTACAGGCGTGGCTATGAGCTTGCAGAAACATACAGGAAACAAGGTTGATTGCGCAGGAGCTAGCTGGCTATCAGTAGAGGAAACTTGCTCCAAACACATCTGACAACTTGAGCAAGCTGTCTGTAAAGCCACATTCACTGTCCAGTGCTGTATTTCGTTTATGTACAGCCTCTCTTCAGTGGACTTTGGGTCGATGCAGCAAATCCGGTTTCATGCGATGCCAGTAGAGTAGTGATTAGTGCGAGACCAACGCTGTCCTTATCGTGATTCGTCATGTAAAGCATTGTGTGGACGTGTGAGGCGGGCCTGTTGCACTTGTTAAAGCTGTCAACTCGGTCAGAACTCGGTACACGGATCAGATCCGATGGCCGAGTGCTGAAGCAAAGTGCATGCTATACAGGACGGTGCGCCGCAGCGGCGGCACAAGGCAGCCCCTCCAGGATCATTGCGATGTGACTAGAAGTCTTGTTCAGGCTGTCATGTCTGAAAACCACGAATTCCACCCGCACACTTCCCGTATTCCGCACTCACCGTTTGACTACATATGGGCGTCGAAGTGTGGTTTGTTTTTAATAACATTTTTAATTGGAAAAAAGGTGTGCCACACATGCCGTCGAACTACTCTGGGCTATTGTTCACATTCTTAAAACGATCACACTACTAGGCTATCAGGAAGTATTGTTTATGATTGGGTATAGGTCATAGCAGGGTTTTTTTTGTGTTATTGCGGTTTCCAGCTCAGCTACTTCTATTAAGACTGCTCATTTACACCCCACAAACGCACCTTTTGTGGTTAAAACTCATACATGTATTGCTATCACTTTTGCTTTAGGTTTACCTTTTATTGGCCATGTAGATTGTAATGATTTTTTTTACATACAAAAACCAGACCCAAGCGTAGTGTTGTGTTGTACGAGTTGTTTTTGTTTTGGTCATGTGCCCTGCACGCCATTGGTTTGAGTAAGACGATTGAAAACCCTGCAGTGCTCTTTTTTTACAGCAAGTATTACCCCAAGTTTTCCCCTTCTGCTATTAAGGGCAAGGCGGCTAGCGCAGTGTGTAACCTGAGCTTCTCTGTCTCTCTCTCTCTCCCTCTCTCTCTCTCTCTCGCCCTCCCTCCTCTCGCACTCCCACCCTCCCACCCCCACGCACTCTGCTGCCCACCTTGCCTCAGCTCTGCCATGGACAACGTGACCAACCAGCGCGTGGCCATCAAGAAGATCAGCCCGTTTGAGCACCAGACCTACTGCCAGCGCACGCTCCGCGAGATCAAGATCCTGCTGCGCTTCCACCACGAGAACATCATCGGCATCAACGACATTCTGCGCGCCCGGCGCCTGGAGTGCATGAGGGATGTGTATCCTTGTACAACAATACTGTGTGTGTGTGTGTGTGTGTGTGTGTGTGTGTGGCGGCCTCACTGGAGAGGAGGGCTTGATGTCCAGTTTGTTAGCGTTTGATGAGTGAAGCAATATTTGCATATCGCCGGTGTTTTGAGTCCAGGAGAGTTGTAAGGCATCTATAATTTAAAATATATATATATATGTATGTCATCTGGTTTATGGCTGTGCTGCGTATGAGAACAGTGAGCACCGTGGTTTCTCACCGTGGTCAGTACTTTTCATTAAAAGATTTGACTGACCCCACACACACACACACACACACACACACACACACACACACACACACACACACACACACA
>JAOPJK010000084.1:697886-708653 GCA_027123565.1 Phycis chesteri
CCATCCCCAAATCTGATTGGCTCGTACAGAGGCAGGCTCAATCACCTCAGAAACAGATATTCTCTCACAGCTCATTTCACTCACTGATAGCTGACGACTGACTCGGCACTTTCTAACAAACGCCACAAAAAAAATCGCTAGCTGTAAAATCGTACCCAGAGCCCCTTTTAAGTCCCGAGTTGCTGGACCGTGGTAGCGTCGCCCCCAACTAAGACTTTGTATACCTGGGGGGGGGGGAAGAAACACAGAAACATGTTACCTTTTCTTTAATGCTTAGTTCAAAGCAGGCCGTCTGCTGTGCACACACTGAGTGTTTGTGGCTCACGGCCGGCGCGTCTGTCCTTGGTTCCACAGGAGCACGCGTTCGAGAGCAGCCAGAAGTACAAGGAGGGGAAGTTCATCATCGAGCTGTCCCACATGATAAAGGACAACGGCTGGGATTGAGGGAGGGGAGGAGGGGAGGGATGGACCTCTCTCCGCTCACCCCCGCACCCACCCACCTAAGTTCCCTATTTTCAAAGCAAAGCTCCACCCCCTTCGACCTAAAAAAAAAAGGGTTTCCGTGTCGCTACATCAGCTCCGCCCACGAGCCGGCGCCCTGCGCCATGCCCCGCCCCTTTCACCTCCCACAGCTTCCCCAAGAATAGCATGTCATGCGATATATATATATATATACATATATATACCTGTTCACCTTTCGTGTGTATTGTATTGTCCAACGACCACCGGACCACATTTGCTTGTATTGATAACCTAATTCAATAGTATTGCTGGGACAGGGAAACAAGTGTAGGGTTAGTGTGTGAAAGACAGAACTGGGTGATGGAGACACACGTGGGTGTGTATGCGTGCGTGCGTGTGTGTGCGCACGTGTGTAAAGTAGAACAACCTTATCTGCGGAATAGACTCACTCTGTGGGAGTGATGTCATCTGAGGATTTAAAAATGTCAGATCATTTAATCTTCGCACAAGCTGGATACAAACACAGGCTTAGCTTTTATTTTATTTTAAGTGCGTTGATGGTGCACATCTTAAAAAGACGCTGATGTAAGTTAAATATTTGATTTAACTCGTTGATCATGACGCAGGTTTTTGGGGAATACAATGGGATGATTTCTCTTCTCTTTTGTTCTTTTTTGCATTGACAACGTTTCGTAATCAATTTTTTAAATCAAGGTGTGTTTAAGGACTGGTCATGTTAAACAATGAAGTTTCAACTGCAGCAAAACAAACATGGAGCATAGTGTCGTCTGCCTGTGGGGAGACCTTTTCATATGAAGTGTTGTGTATGCTGTGTGCAAGAGATTCCAGCTTAGAGCTTCCATTGTGAATTTTAAGATAGACCTCTTTTACCTTTTTTTGTTTATATTGTCAATCTTAAAACATGTATATTACCTAACGTGGAGCAGCGTGCATTCACTTGATTAGTATGAAATCAGTAAGACTGCAAATGTTTAGAATTTAGCATATTATGTTGATTTTTATGTCTGCTACATTCATTAAAGTGGATATTTTAACCCACACTTTTTGATTTCATGGGATCCTTACAAGTATACATTTGTTTTTATATTCTACTGTGTGTTTCAGTGTTATTTTCAGCAATTACACAATCTCCAGCAGATGGCGTAATTTACCTGCACGTTGTGGAGTCCTACGATTAGGATAAAGTGTTGGAAACAGAAGACCATGGTGCGATCACGAAGTGTGTGTCGCTGCAACACCACCACGCCGAGAATAATAATAGTGATATCCTAAGGTAATGGAATAATAAGAACTTTAAAATTCAAACAATCCTCTTTCCAATTCAACCGAGAACGACGGTGGATGTGACTAAAGACTGAATAGAGCATGCACCACCGAGGAGCCAGGTCACATGAATGAGCTCCGACCTCCTGACGTGAAAGCATTGAGCCTGAGAGTGTGTCTGATGACGGTCATGTGAATACAGTATAGAACAGAACATTTAAATCCATTGTTGACAATCCAACCGACCATTCTACATTAGTTTCACTATGATTGAGAAAAACACCTACACCTACACGCATGCCTACATCGATTTCTTTAATCAAGGAATGGGCGTTATAGGCCTGTATGAAACAAATCCCCCTTCACTATTCTCTGAAATGTCTGGATAGGGGTATGCATCAAAAAATACAAAAAAATACACACAAAATATTGTGTGAAAAACAATCGCTAAATAAAAAAAAAGCACAATAGCCCCATCTAGCAGGTATCAATAAATAAAACAGCATTTGACCGTCTATTGGGTAAATTAAAATGTCATAATGCCTCTATATACACCCACATGTATGTCATGTTAAATGATTTGACATGTGACGTCCTGGTAATAAACAGGAGGCAGACTGCATTTCGATGCCACATTTCAACTACAAGCAGTTGACATGCACCAGAACATACCATAATATACACATACACGCCTCAAAAAACAAACTGCTATTTACACGGTACTACCTATATTCACACCTAACATTTGTCTATTTGTTTGTCAATTAAACACATTCGAGCGCTGCAGAAACAACGCGAGCCAAATAGGCAAGGAAATAAACGATTTTATTGATATCGGCCACCTCTGTCAACAACGTGGACTAGTCCAAGATAGTGGGTCATGTGACTTTTTCCATCTCGCCATTTTCCTCCGCTGCACCGGTGCTCTCAGTATCTGCTGCGCTGTCTCTTCGACTCGTGTTTCAACAAGGCTCCGGGCTGGCAGTGGAACTTTCAAGAAACCTACGTCTCAATTTGTAGCTGTACTTTCCGAACAACATACGAAAATGTCTGCGAGCCCCGAATACTCGTCGTTCTTCGCTGTGATGGGAGCCTCTTCGGCCATGGTCTTCAGTGGTAATTATCCAACCCGCCGTGTCCCCTCCGTGGCCTTGATGCAGCTTTATATCGAAAATAGATATTGCTTGATTAGCATTGTGTATTGTTTATATCACGGGGGTGTGAAATGTCATGGAAAAAATGAAACATGTATATGAGCGTGCCAGGTGATAGTGCTGTGGGCCACTGTTAGGAGAGTGATGGCTTATGTAGGTTTAGGCTTACTGTCACTGTTCACACACCTGCCAGCGATGAGGCGGGGGAAGGGATCTGCGCTTCAACCCAAAGGACGCTGCTCTTGGTGTTACAGTAACCTCTTAGATGATTATTATCGGCCGGATCTTTTAAAAAGCGGGGGTCAATACATGTGCCATGAATTGTGCCTTTCAATCGAAAGAATGGCAGATTTCAAGGCTGTGCAATGTCAGGCCCGGTTCTGGCTCGGCGAGTAACCTAAGGCCGTCTCACGTCCACACGATCTAAATATCTCGTTGCGAAATGCCTTCTCGTAAATAACATTTCCGACAAAATGCTGTCTCTTCAATCTACTGCAGAATGTGGCGATTGTATTGAGCTATATCCTTTGAGCATTTTCCATTTTTTTTTAGTTGCTCGCAGCTAAAGGTGTTTCTCTTCGCCACTTCCTTATCCAACCTGAGTCACATGAGCTCACAGAGGTTTCAGACGTAGGGATCCCAAAGCAGAACTTGCTTTGAGTAATTAAAATGGGAAACGCTAAAATTCACATTTGTAGTTCTCCTTTTGTCATATGGTCATTCTGTTGAAAAATCCCCATGGCTTGATTTTCCACTGCAGTAAGGTTTTTGAAGGCTGGCAGCAGGTCACATGGTCTCTAGTAAGCGTTTATTCTCAGGGATGTGAGCAAAGGAAACGTAACTTCCCCTACCATCTTAGAGACATTAGTTCTATATATGAAAGCACACAAAGTACATTTCTGGAACGGAACAAAAGTAAAAAAAATAAAAAATGTTTGCTGTTCCTATTTTGAATTTCTTTTTTTGACATCCATTTTGTTGTTGAATAATGAATTCCAGAGGCTGTGTGTGGTGGCCTGTCTGACACATCTCTCCCTGTGTAGCCTTAGGGGCAGCTTACGGAACGGCAAAGAGTGGAACAGGCATTGCCGCCATGTCAGTGATGCGGCCAGAGCTCATCATGAAGTCCATCATTCCCGTGGTCATGGCTGGTATCATCGCCATCTACGGCCTGGTGGTGGCTGTGCTGATCGCAAACAACATCTCTGAAACCGTCACCCTTTACAAGTAAGGCGGCCTGTTGCACACGTCTCCAGTGCGTGGCGGAGGTTGGATTTGCAAAAGTTGTCAATGTGGGGACTGATTCTAAAATGTAATTTTGGTGTACATGAGGGCCACATAAAACACCCATGGCCGAATGCTTTCAATGCTAAGGTATACGGTATACCAGGGAATTTGGACATCCCCATGGTAGGATTTTCTACAACTATAACGTGATATTAAACTGATTGATGCTTATTGAGGTGATGTATTGCAGTGCACAGCACGCACCAATAGAGGTCAGTATATACTGGTGGAACAGGCAGCTGAGCTGAGAAAGATGGCTAGTAGTGGTGGGGATAACATTACAGGACAAGTAATGCAATGTAAATATTGCATACGCAATGGCAAAGTTGAGACAAACAGCGTTATGTGTCTAATATTGCATATTACACATAGCATTGTAGGCTAGACAATGTCCTATATGCTGCAATGACCTCTATCACCAGCAGATCGTTTTTTTACACCAGTACCGTCAAATACCATACACCCATGTGAAATGTCAAAAGGTACAAAGGTGTAACATGTGGTTTAGTCTCTAGCCCTGCCTTCATGCAATGCCGTGATGAAAGTCACAGAACCGGTTACTGGACTCACTAATGAACAAAGACAAACCAAAAAAAAAACCCAATCTTCCAGTAGAACATCATTTCTGGCTTCAGTTTGAATTGCATTAGTGCCAGAGACACATTTCTGGTTCACAGCTCAAACGTGTGAATATGCATATGAATGTTGTTGTTGAATGTTTATGCAATTTCCCTCAGGGATCATTAAAGTATTTCTGTCTGTCTGTCTCTGTTATACTTTGGATACTAATGCCATTTCTGAGGTCCACTGCCTGGTCCCAAGTGCGTAGAGATGTGCTCTGCATCGTTTCCTAGTCTCCAATACCCGAGGTGACTTTGTAATGATAATGTTAACCGTGTCTTACTGGCGATTTGTTTCCTCCCACCAGGAGCTTTCTCCACCTGGGTGCCGGTCTGAGCGTGGGCCTCAGCGGCCTGGCCGCCGGCTTTGCCATCGGCATCGTCGGCGATGCGGGCGTGCGGGGCACAGCCCAGCAGCCCCGTCTCTTTGTGGGCATGATCCTGATCCTGATCTTCGCCGAGGTCCTGGGGCTGTATGGCCTCATCGTGGCTCTTATCCTCTCCACTAAGTAAAGGGTCCGACTAATAAAAGAAATCCAATCATTCATTCCACATCAAAGCAGCAAGAACAAATTAGGAGACTTTCACCACATTCCAGAACACCTGGCGGGTCTGACGGGCGGGGCGGCGCTGATGGCGTGTCAGTGGTCACCAGGACCACCCCATGCGCTGTTTCCCCACCGCTTCAGAGCGCTCGGTCGCGTCAGGCCTCGTACATCTAGAAGGGGGCAGCAGTATTTGCGGGGTTTGTTTTGGGATGATGCGTCGACAGTCTCCGAAAGATTCTCGTCTGTTCTTACCTGTACAGTGGTCCTGAGATCCTCCCCATTGTAAATGTAGTTGACCTCCCCCAGTCCGTGCTGTGAGTGACTCTGTTAACCCCCTCTCTCTAGCCTTTTCCTACGTTTTTGGTTTGTTGTTCTAACTGTCTAAAGAGCAGACTGTTGTACGAATCATGCATATCTCATGCAATCTTTCTTTTCTTTTTCTATTCATGTTCGTTTTGGGACCATACTCAAATCACATTGTGACCTGTCAAGACATTAACTATTTTGTTTATTTTTTCACTATTTATGAATTCAGAAGATTTTGAATTGTTAATGAACCTGTTTAAATGGAATAACGTTTATTGAATACCCTATATGCATATACATATATAAATTATCTGTGTATAGTTAGATGAAATGCACTGTGGGTAAGTGTTCTAAGTGCTTGAAATTCCTCTGGATGTCGTGTGGTCTATTTGAGAAGTCCAGCTGTGACATACAGTACAGTTAACTGCATTTGTTTGTGTATTTGTTCTACAAGATCTGAGTGTGAATATACAGTGTGCAAGTGGAAAATGATGTTAATGACTCACATTCTCAATCACTAGTATCGTTTACCTGTAGTGCTGCTGTCTTGATTTCTGTTCAAGGTGAGAGCTTGCTGTTAGGCCATGCCTGTCAGATTTCCAAATAAATCTCAACCTCCTTAAGTGTGGTGGTTTAATGTTGTCACACTGAAAGTATGAGCACCACACAGTGATTAGTAGTTCACTCATGGCTACAAACCATTGGGTAATATGTTTGACCTTTTAGGCAATTCAAACCAATTTTTTCAGTGTTTAATTCCGAAAGTGCTATATCCCCTCAGGCTTATGTTATGTTATGGATATGTTCATATCCTCAGCTAGGGTCCAGAGCCTGAGGTTAAGAAGCACTGGTGGAACCATCCCTGTGAGATGACGCCAACTGAACGTGCTAATGAGTAGGTAGAGCGCAGCTATTTGATATGAAACATATACCCTTGAATAAGTCACTCTCAGCCTCTTGTAATTTCAGGACACTTGGCCTCTGAAAACATGTTTTTCAACTTTTATGAAATACTAAAAAGTAATTTGCCCATAAAGTTTGACAACAAAAGAAAGCCTAATAGTGAGAGCAGAACATGCAACACAAACCACAACATTGCTTCACTTGATGTCACAGAGCAGCGCGACGCCTCTCAGGATCCAGTGGTCTGGGGACTGAGCGGTCCGCAGCACCACTCCAGTGATGTAGGTCAGGTCGGTGCGCCGGGGCTTCTTGTAGACGGGGCAGAGGTAGAGCTTGGGGTCCTTGGGGGCCGTGGAGTTGATGGCCATCATGTGGATGACAGGCAGGGCTGCGAACAGCACCTTGGGAGTGGACTCCACCAGGCGGCTGTTCCTTCGGTCCCAGCCGGCACCCTCCAGATGTAGGCCGTACACGTACACGCCCTCCTGTTGAGTCGGAAGGCACACAGCAGGTGACGGCAGCCCATTCAAACCTACCGGTCCTTGACCTTCTTAAAAGATGCAGTTTCATGCTTGGTATTTGTTAATATTACTTTTTCTTTTATTAATCCTGTCTTTTGGTTTTGTGTTTTAATTTGTATTCCCTCGATGCTAAACTAAAGGGCCAAAACTACCAAAAAATCAAGACGTTAGCTGGGGGGAAGACGTCAAGAGACTTGAGTTTGACTATAAATTAGCCATTGATTAAGTTCACCAGTCGAGTGGAAAGTATTGAGTTGTCTTATGGCCGAATTCCATTCCTGTGAGCCTCATTTCGGATTGACTCAGCACATCAACCTTATATGGGACCAAGCAGTTACTTCTGGGTCTCACTTGCCTTGTAGCAGTGACTTGTGTGTTGGTGTGTTTTAGTGCTCTAATTTGATGTAATTGTTATGTAGAGGTTATATTTGATGACCAGGGGGGTGCATTGTAATGTTGGACACTCACTGCTGGGGCTGCTGTGATGTCCTCTTTGCTCTTTTTCAGCACATCATTGTGCAGAGTGACGGTGTCCAGAGCCCAACCTTGGTGAGCCCGAGTGACCTCTTGTCTCATGGCTGTCAAGAAACCTGCAACCAATCCACAGAGAGACATGTAATGATATCTCATCCCAATAATGGTGGAGAATGAACCGAGAGCATGGCAATACATCAAACTCTGCAGTGAGGTACTGGATGTCCTAGCAAGGAGGATTCTCCATAGGTTGGTTGATCGTTGATTGAGGATCGATCGACCCATAACAGCTTTGCAGTAATTCATCAGCATGAGCAAGTCAATACAAATATGGGAACGTGTTTTAAAGTGACATGTTTTCACACTGACTCTGAGGGTTGAAGAAGCCTGTCATCCAGAATGTTTTGGGTCTCCCATCAAACACCCAGCTGTGGAACTGGGAGTTCCTCTCCAGGAGCTCAGTGAACCAGAAGCCCAGGGTGGACGACTCCCAGGAGATCTTCTTCCACAGGTTGGGCACACGGGCATCAAACATGTTGTCCAGGACATCACGGAGGTTCTGTGTAGGAAACAACAAAATGTCGTGATAGTGGTTCATAGTCATCAAGACCTTTAGTCAGAGTGGGAACATAATGTTGACAACGAAACACTGAGCTTGTATTGTGTAATGTTTCAATCTATCACAAAATGTTTTTAAACTCACGTAGTATGATGTCCTACTCCCATCTCTTGTTTCGTGCATACATGATTACAGTATACTGTATTTTTTTCTGCAACTGGCTGGGAAAAAAACAACATCTGACCACCAAGAGGAGGGCCTGACCTCGCTCATGATGATGGTGCCGTCAATGGCCAGCTTGAGGTCCACCAGGCTGATGCGCACCGCACTGATGATCCTCTGCATGCGGTCCACCTCCTGGCGCAGAAAAATGTTCATGGAGCTCAGAGCGCCCATCTTCACCAGCCTGGCTTTGACCTGAACGAAGAATCAACATTTAGGTCCCAGCTGTCGGGGTAAGGGGGGGGGTGTGGCTGGTTTCAAACCCACTCCAGGAGTGCTCCAGCAGCACCGCCACTGACCTCGTGAGGGACGTAGTTGGGCGGCAGCTTGTCCAGCATGTCTCGCGCCAGTTGGTACACAACGCTCTCCCGGGTCTCTCCGGCCCCGCCGCCGCTCTCCTTGGGCTGGATGTTGGTGATGGTGTCCAGCACGTCCGCAGATGTGTTGGTCTGGTAGCTGGCCAGCGGGTCAAGCAGAGGTAAGGATAACCTCGGGTACGTGGTAGTGTGGGAGGTTTTAGCTTTTAAACGTTTTAAACGTCTCTCTGCCATAGGGCTGCAGATATGTGCACACTGTGGACACTTTCTGGTTAGACTTGCTTCTAACCAGCTTGTTTAATTTCTTTAGTTTATTGTTTGTTTGTTTCTTTTGCTGGATGTCTGTTTTTAAATGTCTGTTGCTCTGTATTTTGTAAATGTTTTACTCTGTGCTATATAAGTAAACGTATTATTATATTATCATTAGTGGGATAGACAGTTCTTCTTACGTGATGTCAGCGTTAGGGTGCAGACCAAACACCTGAGGTGAGTCCAAGGCAGGTAATGTCTGGATGTACTCCATGTACTCCTCTACTGCATTGCACACAGGGATTTTGTAGCCGGTGTAGTAGCAGAACGTTGGATCAAACATCTTGTCACCAAACCATACCTGTCATCAAACACACGTTAACAAGCGATGTTGTGTTTTACAAAGTAGTGCTATGGAGTGATCCTTGTCCGAACCTCGTTAAACACATGCCATCACATGAGTTACCAGTCATTGGCCCCTTTGGGTTACCAAGTAACAGCAATAAAACATTCTGGCTACACCCTCACCCCCAAATCTGATTGTAGTGATTGCAGCGAAAGCCTAAACAGCAATACAGCCCCACACCCAAATTAATAAAAGCATCTACCAGAAGTTGGCGAGAAGGGACTTTTTATGAGATGGGTGGGGACGAGCTCAAACAGAGGGTTTGGCCTTCCTTTAATTCAAGGTTGAATTAAAATGTTTTCTTCTGAATGGATTACTGCACAAATAGTAAAAGTACTCTTGAAAAACAGTTGAGCAGGCGTTTGTCGTAGTCGTCCGTCACCCGTCCTCCGTACTGCACCTCCCCGAGCATGTAGCGCACGGTCACCCAGGACACGCCCTGTGGGCCCAAGAGAACCGAGTCAGCGTTCTGGTGGATGAGCGCCATCGGATGACTGGCCGCGACCAGGCCGCTCCTCACCGTTTTGGCACTGCACTCATCCAAGTGGTTCTGGACAAACTGGACACTGGCGGTGAAGTCGGCCGAGTTGAACTCGTATGGTATGTTCCAGCCCAGAGGTCCAAATTTGCGCCGTTCCTCCAAACGAAAGCAGAACATTTGTGATAAAAGTCCTGCACATGGGCACCAACCAGTGTGAAGGAAATAAGGTGCAGAACAAAGAGAGACAAGCAGAAAGACAACACTCTGGGACCAAGTTCTCCCAAAGCAGTGAGCAGCTCATTAACTCGGTTCAGCGATTCTTGTGCTGTGATCCGTCATGCACCCACCATCAGGGCCGTAGGAAACCAGTACCTGCACGACGGTGTGCAGGAAGGCCACGCCATATAGCAGGGGCTTCCACATGGGCAGGTTGCTGACCTCCAGCTGGTCCTGAGAGATGCCTACAAAGGTGCGCTTCAGGCCAGCACGCACACCCTGCGGCGGGTCGTTGGTGAACTTGATGGAGGACTGCAGGAGGAAGAAGACACATCACTGACCGTTTTCTTTTTCTTAAAGAACCTGAAGTATTTAAATCCAATCCAATGCATACAATAATACAACAAGAGTGTCATTCCAACCAGCGATGGCTAATGTAAATACTAATTGCAAGTCAAAGTTAAAGGTGCTGTAGTAATGCTGTGTGACTCCCAGATGTTGCTAAAGAGAGTGACCTGTAGCAGTGTTATGGAGAAGCGGTTGTGTGGCTCAGTGGTGATCCACACTCGGAAGCTGTCATGCATGGACTCCTCCGTCGTCACCGTGTCCAACAACTCCTCCATGAAGTCCAGGCCCAAGTGGCAATTCTGCAGGAGGACCCACCCCCCCTGCAAACATGCATGCGTGCGTGCACACACACACACACACACACACACACACACACACACACACACACACACACACACACACACACACAC
>JAOPJK010000084.1:1118502-1129839 GCA_027123565.1 Phycis chesteri
AGGGGGGGGGGGTGATGTAACAAGTTATTTCAATTCAAACGATTCTGGAAATTATGAGCTCTGGCCCATGCATGTTATTCCCCAACAGAGGTGTCCTGGAACTCTTTGTTCCCGGTTGTGGGAATCATTTGGAAGGACTACTGTTGATGCAGGAGCCTCCTCTCTCCTTTATGCACGGCCCGCTCTGACCCTAATTCAACACGACACGCCGACACTTCACTGTCGGTGCAGCGCGTGGCGCGCGCAGACTTACAAACTCCGCCGCTCAGAGACACACGCGTACATGCGGTGGGCCAAAGGACGTACGCTGTAGCACAGTACGTCGCCAGAGCCGTTTTGAAGCAGAACCCTTCGGATCTAGAACGTTCCGAGCACAATTAGCGGGAAAAAGTGGGCTGAGTGGCGGAACGCAAAAAAAAAGTTCTGCCGTGTTCCAAAGACGAGGCAGATTACTCCTAAAATGTAAATGTAACCCCAAAGTGGCAGCTGCCGATCACAAAGTAACTTCATGGTCAGATATCAACATCCTCATGCGTTTACAAAAATCCATCCCCGTTGGCTAAAATGACAACATTCTGTGTTCCTCTCCAAGCATCAATCAGGTCCAGCCCTGCATGGTGAAAGCAGATTCTTTTCAGTCACTCAGAATAATGCAAAATTGACGACAGTATAACTGTACATACAGAGTTAGGGTAAACCGTTCTAAAAACAAATGTGTAGAATTAAATTAAAGAATTGTCTAAAAGTCCCATTGCTCGTCACAGGTCACGCACAAAGCTGCCATTCCACCGTGACGGTAGGAAAACGGTCATGGGGCTCCAGTTTGTACTGCCATACATTGTACAGGAAGTAAAACACCGTGAGACATTTCACAGGGACGGAGTTCAGTCATATTTACCAACATGGTGAATGCATTTCTCCCAATTGTATTTTCATTTTGGTACCACCAGATTATTATTCCCAGGAGTGAAAATAGGGGGTATTCCCCATCTTTAATTGAATGTGATTATCTATTGTCATCTGTGTTATCTAATGTCATCTCATTTTGCAACTGAAATGATTATGCTTTACTTACATTACTATCCAGCCAATGGTTGGTTTAATGTTATGCTAAAGACAGATGGTCGTATTCCAATGAGGCCCAGGTATCACAAGTGAGCCACATCCGACTCATTAATCTAACAGGTAACGTTTTCCATAGAAAACCTGGCAAAACAGGCAAGTGTAACAAACATCACCGACCACTAAATCAATGTCATCATTTGGTAAAACATGTCTGTATAATATCCCTTCTTAAATCGAAAAGAATCAGTAATGTTCTGTAACAATCCAATAAAAAAAAGAAGTAATCATTCAGCATCAATTGAAAAAGGATGTTATTTGTAATGCAAAAACGTTAAAATCTTCTCTTGTGCACCCGAATATGCAGGTGGAGCTTCTGGAGGGCGGTGGACATGACTTAGTCCGAGTACTGTAGGTCCAGGTCCACGGTGCCATCCGTGACCACAAGCCTCACTCTCTTGGGCTTGTTGGAGCCTGTGGAGTGTGACGCTGTAGAAGGTCCATAGTGTGGTGTGAATGGGTGGTCACCAGAGTGGCCCTGTGGCTGCGTGTCCTTCTTGTAAGCATCCTCATGGCTTTTGAACCCTGAAAACCCCCCCGGGGGAAAAGGGGCCACATTTGAGAGCTGGGGTCCACAGGGCTCGAGCACTAGTCTGCCTTGGGTGCCAGAAGGCTCCATCAGGCAATGGTAGGTGTAGTTTGTAGGACCCAAGCCTGAGCAAGTCAGACTCTCAGCCCCCTCCCTGAGCCCCAGGGTGAGGGAGTGATCTCCGCTGAAGTTGAGTACATAAGGAGGACCGTGACAGGCTTGGGGAAAAGGGGTCGGGCAGGATGACGACAACTTATTTGCCGATGCTGGTGTACCAGGAAGAGCACTGTGGGATACTTGGTGCGCATTGTGCGGAAACAGAGATGGAGTGACAGGGGGGCCGAGGGTAAAATCAAAAGTGTCATGCTGAGCATATGATTGCTGGTGCTTGTCAGGAGCCAAGGTTCGTGTTCTCTCCCCAGTCAGGTGTTTGCCTGGTGTTGGCCCAGAACTCTCAGGCACTTTACTGGGAAAGAAGAACGGCCTTGGTAGTGACGCAAAGTTTGTGTGTACAAAATTGTTTTCAATAGTCTGGGCTTTGTCAGACAATGCCCTACTCTTGGTGAACGACTGGGGGAAAACAGAGTTGCCTTGGGTGCCGTGAGCGCTTGTAGTAACAGGGTTATTGGAGTTATAGTGATGCACACCACCCTTATTGGAGGGAAACCCTTGACTTACAAAGTTCCCCTTGCCATAGTCTATACCGGTGCCAGCTTTATCACTATGCTGGTTCCTCTCTCTGTCACTGAACCGTTTAAACATCGCAGGTGTGCCACCAACAGGGACGCTGTCTTTGAAAGGTGCACTGCACAAATTCTGAGTCTGTTTGCCGCCTTGATACTTCAGAACCCTGTGAATGACAGATGAGTTTTTGTCTTGGAGACTGAACAGATTGTCTGTAGGAGTCGGTGTTTTTACATTAAAGAGTTGAGAGGAGAGGAATTTGTTTGCCGTTTGGTGGGAGTGGACAGACTTAGCTGAGCAACTCTGGGGTACTGCATTATGCTGATTTATGGGGAAGATCTTGGGTTTGTTGGGAATGTTCACACGATGAAATGGACCCAGGTTTCGAAGATGAGACTGGGACTTTGGCGGTCCAGTGCCTGCAACTGTTTTAAAGTTGGCACTCTGACTGGAGGGATAGGAAGAGTTCATCTGAGACTGGGATGTAGCAGTGGCAAAACCCTCACCAAATAACTGAGGTTTGCTTCCCAGAGTCATGGGATGGGCTTTGGACTCCTCTTTGGACATCGACCTTGCCCCTGGATTTTTATTCAAAAAGCGATCCATGGCTGCTGCTTCAGTGCTGCTCAAAGATGGGAAACTGAAGTTCGAGGTGAGCGGCATTTTGTCTCTGGGGTGGTCCTTCACTGTGTAATCCAGGGGAACGCAGTCACCTTTGGAGGAACCAAGGTTTGGCAAAAATGGGAGGTCTTCACTGTTGAAATTGTTGCCTGGACTGGGAGAGCCAAGATATGGCGTTTCTGCATTCCATGCATCGGAGGGGCTATGGGACAGGGGGCTGCTGAAGGGGTCCGTGGGCGGGTCTAGAGGACAGAGATCCGATGGCGAGGTTGGCATACATTCCTGCGCCTGATAATAACCTTCAAAGTTGAGATACTGGAAGTCCAAAAGGTCGTCGTCGCAGCAGTTCAGGAAGCTGGGATCGTTGTTAAACATGCTGTCCTGAGAGGAGAACGGCGGGGAATGGGATAAGGGCTGGATGACCGAGGCAGACGCGGTCGGACAGGCTGCTTTTTCCAAGGCCTGAGATTCACACAGGCCTTCAGTTAGCCGGGACAGGCTATTGTCAATCTGTTGGAGGGTGTGACTAAGACAAGAGGTGGTGGGCGTTTCTATGGCAGCGCTCTGGCGCAGTCGCTCCACTCGGTGCCTCGGCCTCCTGCCTACACTGCTCATCTCCGCCACTAGCCTCCCCATCCCTCTATCTGGAGACGACGCCATACCCCCAGCTGCTGCGCCGTCATTGAAAGGTGAATACAGCGACAGTGGTGACAAGGACAGGGAGAAATGTGGGCATTCCTCTTTGAGCTCCACAGTGCTTATTTTGCCATATTTTCCTTTCCCTAGCCCTACACTGTTATCCATACAATCCTGTCTATAGTGTCTTTCGACCTTGGGCTTTGCCTCAGTCTCATCGTGGCTTTCCACTTCCCAAATGTCATCGTCCCTTCTTCGTAGTTTGATCCTCGGCAACAGGACGCCTTCCACTTTTAATTTTGGTTTGAGCTCACTTTCAAAACGGCAGCTGCTCTTAATAATAGGATCTTCCATTTTGGTTTTTTGGTCGACGGAAAGTGTGGTTTCAAGGGCATGACTGTTAATTTGACTCTTTTCCAATTGCTGCCTATTCCTACAAACTTCAGTGTTCAGGTCATCCTTGCTCTCCACGGCGGCCTTTTTAGGATCCAAGACTTGGCTCAGATCGGAATTCAAGCTTGTAGAAAAAACATTTGCTTGACTTTTGACCAACCTCTGAGCCCTCTTTTTCAAATGATGCAAGTTATCCTTGGATCTGATACTAGCTTTGACGTGGGCCTGGGCGGCCTCCATCTCCATGTTTAAGACCGACACCGAATCCATTATAGCCTTAAAAGGGTCACATGCTGGAGAGTCCTCCTTTTTCAATTGCTCTAAAGACCATTTCTCGTGTTTCAACTTGTCCAGCTCCCAAACCCTCCCCCGCTTCCTTTTGAAACGAATCTTAAACTGCTCCGTTTCTTTGTCCACGACGGTCTGAGGGGATGAGACGTCTGCTTCCTCAGATCCAGTGTTCGTGCTCTGAGTCTTGTCGTGGTTGGGTATGAATACGGCCTCATCTTGCTTGTCCTCGGTGGGAGTTTCCCCAGGGTCCGCCCCGTCTCCAGCGTTCACCAGCTCGCCCATGTTCCTCGACATGCGGGTTTGACGAATCTCTAGCGCTTTGTAGCGAAGTCCTTTGACAAAAAAATTTTGTTTCGCCGCCCACCCGCTCAACTTCTGAGCTTCACCTTTTCTTTGTCTCACCTTGCTTTCTCGAGTCGTCGCTCCACTCCCCGCGGTGCAATCAGGCGAGTCCAGCGCCTTCTCTGCGGGAGCTTGGAGTTCAGTTGCTTCTGTAGGGACCTGGTCAGAAGGGGGTGAACTTGGGGTCTGCTCAGAGTCTAAATCCATGGAATTTCGAAACATGCGTTTTTTTAGTGGAATGTTGGACTGGGTCAGTGAGTTGCTGTCTGGGTGAACATTAGCGGTCGCTTTAGACGGGGTCGGGGACCCTGGGGGACCTGGGGACCCTTGGGGAGATGGCGAATCAGTTGTTGGCTCAATTTTTTTTTTTTTAAGCAACCTCTGCACACAATCTGGATTTACCCCCGGCTCGTTTTTTGCAACAGCCTCTTTACTTGGAAGGGGCTCTGCTATTTCTTTGTTTTCTGAAGTATTCCCTAGTCGCCTGGTTCTTAGACTTCTTAAACGCCTCTTCTGCACCACACGACAAGCCCCGTCCCCCCGTGTTTGACTTGACTCCTCATCACGTATCTCAATGATGTGTTGTGTTACATTGCCATGCCCGTCTTTATGAACTGAGGTAGGAATCTCATTTCTCACAATACCACCTTCCACATTATCTTTTTCACTTTTTACATTTTTAGATGTCAGTAAGATATCAGTAAGAAGGACTTTCGCCTGTTTAATGGCAATATCCCGTTTCTCCCCACTAGCCATCTTAATTACATCCTCAACAACGTGGCTACGTGTGAGCCCTTCTGCATCCTCACTGGCTTCAGGTTTGCTGCCCGAACCATTGGTATTGGAGTTTGTAAAGTGTTTGTAGGTCTTTCGCCCTCCGCTCGCCTCGGTGTAAGACTCGCCCTCTTTTTTAATTGTTTTACCGTTAACGTTTGTTCCACGCTCTTCTTCAGCAACGTCCTTCTCCACCTGACCCTGGTCTTTCCCTGAGGCCTTCTGGGTCTCGCTGACGGTGTCATCTGCCGCCTCCTCTTTGCACGGCAGGCAGTTGACGGGCCCGGGTGCCCGTCTGTTTCTCAGGCTCATGTTATCAATGGGCTTGAAAAACATTTCCCGTACCCCCCTCTTACTGTCAGCCGTGGAGGCCTCTGAACTCACAGCCGGTGTGGGCCTCGGGCCTCGTTTCTGCGTGGACACCACAGCGTCGGCCTTCACCGCCAGACTGGCTGGTCTAATGCGCAGGATTCTGTCTGAAGGTGGCGTTCGACCTTTCGCCTTCTCGATCAAACCCTTGCCCTCGTTCTCTTCGGTGGCCCTCTCTGCTCCTATACTTTGTGGCAGCTTTACCCTCGTTAAGTTTACTGTAACATACTTCTTCAGGGTTGGGATCTGGCCGACTGCATTTTTCACTAATATGTCCGGGACACATTGAAGAAATCCCACGGCTTGCTGTGTATGCTGGTTGGTCTGGCTTGTCTTGTTCGTGGCCAACAACACAGACCTGGTAGCCCTCTGTTCAATGTGCTGCGTGACAGGTATTGGGGGCCTGTCTTCCTTTACTGCAGCGCAGGTCTCATTGATGGAGTAAGAGCCAGTGGAGGTGGCCTCGCTGAGAGCGTTGGGGCACGTGCTTTGGGTCTTTGTAACATCGTCCATTTCATTTTCTTTGTGGAAGTTTGCGTTGATTTTTTTGTCCATGTCTGTGAGAGGACAAACCGCCAACTTATCCTTTGTGTTGCCCGAGCCCGTTGGAGTTCTGCACGAGTTTTGAATCATGCTCCTGGTTCTGGTAGTCATCTTTGGGTAAACTACTGGTGTGTCTACCACTGTTAAAGGACTCACACCAACTCCCATAGCTGTTGTCCCACTATCTTGGGAAGAGACAGAGGAGTCGAGAGTAAATGGCTTCAAGTTTACCTCCCCGAGAGTTCTAACGCTGACATTTCCATTACCGGCCATCGTGTCATGTATTGAGCCTAGCTTAGTGTGATTGTCTTTTGGCTTTGGCTTTACGTCTTCCAAACTCAAGAGCAGGGCCCTCTCTTTGCTTTTGGGGTCTTTACAATGCAGCAGGAAAGCCACCGTGTGGCGCTGCACTCTGATTCTCAGATCCTTGAGTTGAATCTGCGATGAGAGGCAAACTGACGGGTCCTGTCTGGCGGCGGAGGGAGAGAAATGTTTCTTCTCCGATCTCCTGTGCTTAGCTTGTCTCCACTTCTTTGTCTGAGTCAATTTTCTGCTGATCAAGGCGTTTCTCCTCATCTGTTGGGTGAAGGAGTTCCTCGAGGGGATGGCTGAGAGAGGGAAGGAAAAGATTACGTTAAAACAAAATCAGAATTTACATCTTAACGGCCCATTGCTGCAAAATAATTATGTGTGATAAGCATATACAAGTTAAAAATAATTCAGGATGACTAAAGCTACAAATTTATGCTGATAATAAGGACATTGCATATACATTGCTCTGCCAAAAATGATACACAGCCACCGACTCCTGCACAGGCTGGGCCTCTTACTCCATTTGGAGGCCCTCCCTGATACAGTGGTCCCTCCAATAAAAGTAAAACACTTTCCAAACGAGACTCAAAATTGTACAAAGCTTGTACAGACAGTCATATCACGAACTTGGAAAAATGTTATATGATTGGCATGATATAATATTTGTGTTCATGTTGACAGCAACAGTTGAAATGAAAATACTACAAATGCATTCTGGGATACTTCTTATACACCTTCCTCACATAGCCAGCATCTACATGAGCTCTGTTCGTAGCGCCACCTGGAGGGCAAAAACACCACTACCACCTCTTGTGAAATTGGGACACCCTACACTATGTGGGAGTGTGTGAAACAGAATAGTGTGGAGGTGTAGGGAGTGGGGCCAGCTTTGAGACAACGCTTTAATGCCTACTTGGAAAAAAACATCAAATTTGCAAGTATTAGATGTAGAATGCATTAATGTTCTCCCAAAACTTTCATTAGATGGAATGAAACGTGATCTCTCCCCCATAATCTTGATTAACGACAACTCCAAGGGGTAACCGATCAGATGGCACCTCATGAGATGACGACAAACCAAGTGGTGTAAAGCCCGGTCAAGTGCGTCGAACGAAGACGCCGGAGGTCAGGGGTCAGCTAAACGTTCCACGTCCTCGTGTGAAGAGGAGCCCCTGGGCGTGCGCCCACAAGAGCAGCCTCCCATCCCGCCGTCCCACCCAGCAGCCAGAGCTCTCCGGCCCCCTTTCGTCTTCTCCGTGCCGCTCCGCCCCAACTCACAGGCAGGTCAGGTCCCTCCCCGTGTCCCACTTAGCAAGAGCCCCTGCTCACAGCCCGCATCTGGCAGGTCCTCGCTGGCTATTTGGCTGCTAAAAATGTGAAAAATGAAATCTCTAAAATGAGCAGGTCAGAACAGGTTTACCCTGAACAACCTTGCGCTACACGTTGTTTTATATTAGGTCTATCTGATAACATCCACGATACAACTTCATATCTTAACCGACGTCTGCATCAGACAGCAGGTCCATGTGTGATGGATGAATCATCTGGAATGCATGGGCTGGTACATGGAAATGATGGGCTGCATTGGCAACGCCAAGTAATAATGGCAACTTAAAATGAATCTTAAAGCTGCTGTAGGCAAGACTGGGAGTTGTAAAGAGACGGGGTTTGAACCTCAACAAGCCAAAAGACAACGCTATATTTCTGCCTTTGAAAAGGGTTGCATTCACACGCTGTGGGCGGAGCTAAAATAGCGCAGTGTGCCCGCATGTAATTAGTAGGCAAGATGGAACTCTGCCCTGAACCAATCAGGGAAGAGATGCCCCGATTGGTCAGAAATGAGCCAGCCAGAAGTGGTCAAAAACAGAATATATTATCTACATATACATTTCCCTCCCTCATTATCTGAAGGATGGCGATGGCATTTCTAACAAATGACACTGAAATTATAGACCTTACAACTTGGATTTTTGAAAAATTATTTCGACAAAATAGTTTCCACTTGTACCTTTTACTCCGGCTTGCTGAACAACAGACGACATGTCGTACTAATCCTTATTGCATTTTGATTTACATTGCAATATTTGCCTCACACCTTTTTTTGCTGAGCTCGGTGGGCCTCATTAGATTGCACTTCACCGGCACAATGACTGCATTACCCCTGTTTTGACACCCCCACAGTGCTGCCGCTACCTGAGTGAGCTCCCAGGGAGGCGGGTCTCGCGGGGCCCCTCTTCTGAACCAGACGGCGCTCTCTCAGCAGGTACGCCTGGCTCCCGCTGTCCTTTGTCTCCTCGCAGTCGGGCAGCTTCCCCCGGTGTTTAAAATGGCCCTCTCCTTTCCTGCAGGGGTACACAAAGCGTAGATGAATCCCACTTGAGGGGACCGCGGCGTGCGCTCAGGCTCTACGCGTCAGGAGGCGCTCCGACACGACGGCCGGGGGGAACAGGTGAGTGGCTCCACCGACCTCTCGCAGGTGCAGCATTCACACATCTCGTTGCCCTCCCCGAAGAAGCTGGCGCCGTAGTAACACGTGACCTCGTCCCCCGGCGCGATTGGCCGGATCACCTCCACGCACGCCCCGTTCTTCTCACCTGGGACGAACTGGGGCGGGGCCACAGGGGCGGGGCCACAGGGGCGGGGAGGACAGGGCATGAAACAAAGGGCCAGGTGACTTTATTTGCCAGCCTTTGTGATAAATGGCATATACAGCGTATATGCCATTATATAGCGTATAATGGCATAAATGCAGCGTAATATACAGCGTAAATGCAGGTCTTCGTAAAAAGGGGGAAATTTGCACACCAGGTGAGTGAAATAATAATACCTCCCTATTGTTCCAGTCTGGAATAATTAGGGAGGTAGCAATGCATTTATTCATTTTATTTGAGTTTAAGATGTTTTGATTGATTGATATATTTCAACTACAACAACAAGCAGAATGATGATGAACCAGATATCCTGCAGCTGAGCCTTACCTTGCAGTTTGGTCTGCAGTCTTTATTCAGGGACACACAAAGAGGGAGAGAGAAGACAGTCATCAATTTCACAAAAATGCATTCCCAAAGTACACAAGGAAAATGATTGAAATGCCATTAAATAACAATCACCAAAATAATGACATTCAAACGACAAATGGTGTCTGGGAGGGATGCAACCACGAGTCAGTCAATCTAAACTGCAATTCAAGAATTTGCGTCGCTTTAGATTTTTGACAATTCACATTTCACCCCACACAGCATTAAAACCAACAACAGCCATAAAGGAGACGCCAGTCCTCCCAGTGTGCCCAGACCCTGAAGCCCCTCCCCGGGGACCAGCCTCACCGTGGTTGATGAAGGCGGCGGGTCCCAGCCAGAGCTGGGCGCAGCGCTTGCGCGTGGAGTACATGACACTGAAGTCGTTGACGCCGGCCCGCAGGACCGTGGTGTTGGCCGGGCTCAGCTCCGCGATGCATCCCAGCAGAACCTCCACCCGCTCCCCTACGAACCTGCAGGGGGCAGCACCAGGGGTCAGGCAGGCACACGCCGTCCAGACCGGACCAACAGGTCGCGTGAGCAGCAGTCGCGTTTTCTATTATAAATCATTTCTATACTTAATGTTGGATCAATGTTGGATATTAGAGGCCGTGTCCATTTTGTACTTTTCTTTTGGTTATTGTACATCAGCGATAAGGACACCCTACAGAAGATCATTTGGTCCTCTTCACGGCGTCCGAATAGCTACCGTATCTAACCAGTTTAACCAGGGGATTAACAACCCGTCAGATTACCGTCGCCTTTCCCCAGAGGACCACGTCGGCACTAACGCTGATTCACTCAAAAACAGACGCTGGAATTTGGAATTGTAACTTCAAAAGCCAGTCTGGAAATTGTAAAGTCAGGACTTCTCAGGGACTGAGGGCAGTACAGGTCTTTAGTATAGCATGAGATAAGAGATCCTTTATTGACCCCTAGGAGCAATAATACACACAATAACACAAGTCTAAGTCTAAGAATTTCAGCCAATGAATAACCATGACATGTACATGAAATGAGTATATTACTATATTAGTAGGATAGAAATGTATTCAAAATTAGAATTAGTATCATATAATTGTAAGTGTATGCAGGGTTTGCTCGTATTAGATGCGATTGTATGGAATGGGCAGCTGATCTGAGCTGCTTGTACTGACGTAGGATTCACCACTGAAAGGGACATGGACAGGCTTCATGCCAATTACTACACGCACCAGTGGAGTTAATATTGTGTGACAGATGAGCTCGGTGCCTTCATCAGGACTCAGGGGGCGAACAGAGCAGCGTAAAAAACCCCAGCAGGGGGGGCCTCACCAGTGTCTGGTGGAGGTGATCCTCGCCCCGTTTGTCTCCGAGGAGTAGCGGTCACACGACTCGATCCGGACCCCGCTGTCGGCGTGGAAGGCACTGAGGTAGCGGTAGACCTGCGGAGAACGCGGGGCGGAAACCGGACAGAACGTGTGTCAGTGAACCAGGTGGTTGCGGAGAGCGAGAGAGGCAACAACCGCAGCAGGACGGAGGAACAGCGACGCCGTCGGCGGTTTGATGCAGTGAAACAGTGAGGAGGCATCCACAGCCCTTCATCACCACAGTGAAACAGTGAGGAGGCATCCACAGCCCTTCATCACCACAGTGAAACAGTGAGGAGGCATCCACAGCCCTTCATCACCACAGTGAAACAGTGAGGAGGCATCCACAGCCCTT
>JAOPJK010000084.1:2165201-2179218 GCA_027123565.1 Phycis chesteri
ATGAGCCATCTAAGTCTGTTCAGGATGAGCCATCTAAGTCTGTTCAGGATGAGACATCCAAGCCTGTTCAGGATGAGCCATCCAAGTCTGTTCAGGATGAGCCATCCAAGTCTGTTCAGGATGAGCCATCTAAGTCTGTTCAGGATGAGACATCCAAGCCTGTTCAGGATGAGCCATCTAAGTCTGTTCAGGATGAGACATCCAAGCCTGTTCAGGATGAGACATCTAAGCCTGTTCAGGGTGAGACATCTAAGCCTGTTCAGGATGAGCCATCCAAGCCTGTTCAGGATGAGCCATCCAAGGCTGTTCAGGATGAGCCATCCAATTCTGTTCAGGATGAGACATCCAAGTTGGCTCAGGACAAGTCATCCACGTCAGCTCATGATGAGTCCACCAAGTCAACACAAGTTGGATCATCTAAGTCGGCTCAGGTAGAATCCACCATTCCTTCCACTATTTCGGGAGACAGTACAAATCCCCAAGAAGGTACAGGTAAAAGGACAAAGTCCACCAATCAGAAGAACCCAAGTGAGAATACCAAGAAAGATTACACAAAAAATAAGAATAATAAAGGGAATCAGAAATCATCCATGGATGAAAATGCAAATGATACTCACCAATCCAAGAAGCAGGTGAACAGTGGTCAACAAGACCACCAAGGGAAGCGAAAAACACCGGGTAAACAAGGACCAGCCGCTGAACAAAAGGTAACCTGATAGACTGTCAAAGGACTTTAACAGCAACTGGCTTGTGAAAAGAAGTGTTCCAACATTTGTATGTTGAATGTTGCTTGCTGCTAACTTGTGTACCAAATGTGTATCTTGTACAGGCTGCAAGCAGTGGTTCCAGCATTAACACAGAGGCCAAGGCTGAAGGTACAGGGACCCGGCAGTCTGCCCCCGGGGGAGCAGAGGCACCAGGAAGCCCAGATGATACCGAAAGGACCGAAGACCCTCAAGATTCTGCGGACCGCATTGAACCTCCACCAAAAAGGTGAACCAGTCATCAGTAGTAGAATAGAGTGAAAATGGAAAAAATCCTCTCCTTGACCATTTTAGTCACTCTTTGTCTTTTATTTTCATTTTCAGGATAAACGATGCAAACACAACAATTGCTGCAAGGGACAGGCTCACAATCTACTTTCATGCGGTTTTGTCAAAGGATTTCAAATTTGAAAGAGAGGACTGTATATTTGTCAGAAGTGGCATCCGTAATGAGGAATGGAGAAACATTGCTGAGGTCTTTAGGACTAAGTAAGTACATTTTTTTTTTTATCAAACAGAATTTCCATATAATGTACTTTATTGCTCCTACATCTAAGATAATCAGTTATTATTATAATATTATTATTTATTACATTTATTGATATTCCACGTTGACACAAATTGCATATCAAGCCTTAAAGTGGGACTTTAAGGGACATTATTCCAAAATACAATGTTCAAACACTGCCGCCTATTATATATTATTAATATTAAATATTGTTGTGTGCTACGTTTTGTCAATACGATGATGTTTTTCATACAGGGATCTTGGGGAGCATGGATCTTTAGTTGAGGGAACATTTGTAACGTCAAGAGAATGCGCCCTGAAAAGCATACCATACAAATATGTTGTGTTCAAGGCCCAGAAGAAGAAATTTAAATATGAGTACATTTACAAAGATTCAGATACAAATGATCCAAGTCATACAAATCGATGTTTGTTTGTGAAGTCCAAACTCCTCAACCAGGAAGGTGAGAGACGCAGCAAGTCTCTGTTCATTCACAAAACATTTTAATTTTAATTTGTATATTAACAGTGTTTTTATGTGAAAGGGGAGTGGCATCAGTATGACGACATCATCTGTGCAGCACCATCCAAGATGGAACTCTGGAAAAAACCTTTTTGGCATGAACAAAAGAAGAGTGTCATCCAAGGCAAAGAGATTGCAGGAAATATCATGCTAGATATCATATTTGACCTCCTTGGACATCCTTGGACTGACATCAACTTGAAGAATTTCACCATCCAACTGAAGCAGTTCTTTGACATTTATGCAAACCCATCTGTGTATGAGGGCACTTACAAGAAGTGGAACTCTCTAGACTTTGGAGAAAATGAAGTATGGAAATTGTTTCAGATTTATCATTAACAAAAATATATGCTAACATGGTGTGCCTCAAAGAATATTCCTGATATAATGATATGTCCATTTTGTAATTGACATATAGAAGCATCTTAGCTTTATGTAATAGTTAAACAGAATTATGTTAACTTTTGTGTTTGATGGTCCTAAGCTAACAAATGAGTCTAGACATTTTTTTTAATATGTGCTCAATTGATACTGGTATATTTACAATCACCCAAACTGTTTTGCCTTTGCTTGAAATTCTCAGGTCCGGGAGTTGATAAAACAATTCATGCTCACAAAGGTGATTCCTCAGTTGGATAAAGATGGAGGTGGGAAGAGTGATAACTTCACTGAAGACCTCATGAGAACAGCAGTCATCATGCTGTATGTGTGCTGCCAGTTTAATGTCAAACTGAGTCAAGGGGAACGTCATCGACTCTGCCAAGCCCTGTGCTTTCCAAAGCTCAACAAAGAAGTGTTCCTCCAGTATTGGGACAAATTGTCCCTTGATGTCTCTCATTTCAAAGAGTAGGTGGTCTTTTTTGATATCGTGAATTATATTGATCTTTTCAAAGATTCTTTTTTGCTTAAATAGAGTGGATTCATTTTCAATAACGAAGGACAAACCACATCAGTTTGACGTTCCATCATCTTGTACTTTTGTGCAATCTCCTGCATTAATGTGCATTCTAGATTTAGTACATACTGATGGGGAACCATGACTCTTCTTTGTTTAGTCTCCCAGATATGCTGGTTCGGCTGATCAATTATACGAGACGCGAGAGACTACATCAGTGGATTTTGGTGCTTCCTCTTCTCCACCTCCTCCAGACTTCTTCCAAGCCTTTCCAGCCACTACCTCTCTCCAAGCCTTACCCGTCTTTGACGGGTTTGGAGGCTATCGAATTCAACCAAGACTGCAACAGTCAGGAAAGACAGTAAGTTGTTTGGCTTAATATGTTATGTCAAATGGGAGTGGACACATTTCCACCTTTCTTGGATATTTTTCTACACAAGTGAAATGATTTACTAATGAATATATGACCTTCATATTTTTAGGGCTTTACGAAAGCTGATGAGCGCTAATAAACATTTAGTGGAGATTGACCCTCTGACCGCCCGATCCTGGATGTGTCTGATGCCCATTGGTGAGCTGGTGGAGTGCAGCCTCATCACTAACATCCAGCTGTTGGACATCCTTCACATCTTCTACCAAAAGACTTCTCTCGACATCACCTACAGCAATCACCAGGTGAAGCACAGCGACACATTCCTAATGTTTTTTACAAACTACTGTGAATCGTTTAATTGATTTTACAATTTTGTTTTCACAGGATGTTTCTGACGTTCTCTTGCATGTTCAAAGCTGTCTTCTTCAGCACAAGTACAGGTGATTTACTTTAAAATAAAGAATTGCATGAATATGCAGCTTGACACTCCTGAGACTGAAGTGGCAGTCCACCTCTCCACCTGTGTTTCTTTGACAGTGCTGTTAGCGTGGCTTACGGCAGAGAGTGTGTTGTAACAGCCTTGAAATTGCTGGACAAGATCTGCAAAGGAGTCAGACGTTCCCACACGGACATTCCAGTGGCGTGCTTGAATCTTGTCGCGCTGGTTGCAGACTTCCGGGACGAGAACCAGGTTTGTGGGATTCTCTCAGCTGGATGTGCCAACTTCTAGGCTTACAGATGTCATGAGATCCTTGATCCTCTTGAAAGGTGGCTCAAGACGGGACAGATGATGAGCAGTATGCAAAAGACCTGGAGCTGTTCTGTCAAGCAATGTCCATCATGAGAGACTGGATCAGTCAGACCTTCAAGAAGTATTCAGTTCTTAGTTCCAACTTATTCCGAGGCAATAATTCTGAGGAGGAAATTCAAGTGAGTACCCCCAAAAAATCTCCTGGTAGAAGTTTGCACTATTTATTGAAATACAAAATGAGATTCGATAAGTTTGCTGTATAAGCATTTTTGTTATATTCTGCTCATATTGATTATCCTTTACAGATGTGGGAAAATGTAATCTCGCTCAATTTAAAAAATGAAGATTTTAAAATGGATTGGAAAAAGACATTCACAATGGATTTGGAAGGCACACTCAAAAAGGTATTCACTACCGTAAAAAAAAAAAAAAAAGATTTTCATGGGAAAATGCTAAATCTTAACATGTTTGTATGGCTTTAGGAATCTGCATTGGATCAAATTGAATTCTACTGCTCACGTTTTGAAGATCTCCGTCATTCTCATTCAAATGTGGCAGCTGTTATTGAGAAGTGTGCCCTCGAGGCGGTCACCTCCTTGTGTCAGGTATGAGGACTTTATAATGTTAAAAAAGGAAATATATAATATACTTTGTATAATATTTAGCATGTTATCATCAGCGCAGAATTAAGCTAATACATCTTAAAGCTGAATATTCAATGCTATGTATTGTCATTATATTGTATGTGAAATCCCAAGCTCATCACACAGGGTAGACAAAAGCCATCATATTAGGCAACTATCAATAAGGCAAGTGTGTGTTGTGCATATTAAATATAAAACAGGTAATTCATGTCTGTTTTTTTCCTTTTTTCACAAACAGAAAAAGCAGGAGGGGAAACTGTTTGAAAGGATTAACATCAACTGGAAGTTTGGGAGGCTCATTTCAGCCATCATTCAGAAGTCATGGCCAATGCACAGTCAAGAAAGAAATGAGGATGAAGAGTTTTTTCGACACCTCCTCTCTTGGACAGCTGCCAAAGATGTATTCAAACTACATGGTAAACACGACATCAGATGTGCAGTTTACTACATTGTGTTGGAGAGGGGGCTAGTGGCGTATGGAAGTTATTAAGGGTCACTTGGCAGCCAGTATTTTTATCACCCTTTGTGTTGATAAAATATAATCGATTTTAACACACCTGAACCGATTTGAACATATACATGAAACACCTTGGGGGATTACTGTCCAAATATTATAATTTAAAAAGGCATGCGATTTATATATTCTCTTTGGTACTTTGCATGTCCATGCAAACACATCAGTGTGTTTGCATGAACTGTAATAAAATGGTTAATTCAAGTTAAGAAATTGCAAAATATTTTGTCTTTACAGGTTCAAATGAGCTGATTGCGAAGCTCACAGAAGAGGCTAAAGAGATAATTGCGTTAGCAATATCCTCTTTCACAGCCGTCACCGAACAACTCGTCATGGGAAACATTAAGATCAGTCTGCTCATGTTCCTCTTGGAGAGAAGCGATGCCTTCTTAATTCTGCTGGAAGTTGGTAATTGGTTTATTTTGTTATCATTTTATTAACGTGAAATCCGGGTAATTTATTCATTTATTCAGAGTATCAACAAATGTTTTACAGACAAACAATAGTAAAATGGCGTGATTTAACATTTTCAGAATGCCTTGCTGAAGACCCTCAGTATCAGGACTATGAGATTATGCGCACGCTGCTGAGGCGGAGGGAGGCTGAGATGAGAGCTGTGTTCTACGAAAAGGACCTGCTTGATGCCGTTGTGAAAATGAGCCACAAACTGGAAGAACACATGACGGGTATGAGTGTACCGTGCACCGTGAATGTGTTCCTTATGGTGTCATCACCGCCAATTCACTAACACCCCACTAACTCGCCATTAAAACGTTTAATCCCAATAACAGTTGATGTCAGTACTTTGGAAGAAAGCCATAAGATCAGTGTGGAGACCATGAGCCTGGACAGTTTCATGGAGGTTCACATATTCAACCAGCAATTCCCTTCAATGGCTGGTGTGGTAACGTACTACGATCTTCAACCGGACATCAGAGAAATGGCTGTGGTCCTGAACACCTTCAAAGACAGCTACTTGTTCAAAGGTTGCTGGGATAAACAGGCAAGACATTATGTAGGCCCTGAGGGAGCGGGTGTTGCCACAGTGGCCACAGTGGACATGATCCATGATGACATATTCCAACCCTTTTATGAAGAGTACAAATACATGTATGACTGCCTGAAGGATGGCAGCATAAGACTGAGGGAGGTTGACACACTCTTCAAAGATTACACTGGGAAGTACAATGAACTTGAGAAGGACTTTGACATGATGTGCCGAGTGGACCATTCAAAAGACAAACAATGGGTCAAGCAGAGGGCTCTGCAGATACAGCAGTACCATGAACTCCACCTTGCTGTGGAATCTGCTCAAACCATCATGCTGGTGAAGGAGACGCTGTGTCTTCAAGGTGACTTCAGCATCCTGCAGACACTGCTGAAAGTTGTAAGTCACCACCGCCTGACATCAAACCCTATCTTTTAAAGATGCAGTATCCTTAAAAGTCTTCATCTTGTATTATTTTGTATAATGTATTAATATTGAGCATGCATTTACCATTTAGTAATGCATTAACAGTATAATAACAATAATACTAATATAGATTGTAATATTAATAATTCTATATATATAATGGTCATCAGCATTATCAACAAAATGGATGAATCCGTTTAATTTAGTTTTACACTATTTTGATCTCTTCAGACGGATGAAGACTTCAAAGACGAAGCCCTCAATCGAATTGACGATAACTTGAATCAGGCCAAGATGGTTCTTGTGGACATCGATTCCTCGCGCAGATACTGTCTACAACAGTTGGGACACAGAGGACTATTTGTCCATTGGGTAAAAGAAGCCCTTGAAGGTAATATTTATTGTTGATCACTCATTGATATTGAGAGTGATTTTTCAATGTTGTGATATTCATGAGTATTGATCGAGCAACCCCCTGCATTTGTGGTGAAACAATACTTTTCATTATTTGTAGACATTAATGAGCTGAAGGTGTTTGTTGACCTGGCCTCCATTTCCGCTGGAGAAAATGACTTGGATGTGGATCGCGTTGCTTGCTTCCATGATGCAGTCCTTGGCTACTCGTCAATGCTGTACGACCTCAAGAAGGACTCAGGGTTTCAAACCTTCAAGGATGTGCTGAACAAACTCTGGAGAGCTCTAGAGAATGACAGCAACCTGCCCAAGAAACTTGTAGGATAAGATCTGACATTGGATGGATTTAAATATATTTTTTTTTTTACAAAACATTGACGCGTGCTGTTTTGTGTTCCAGGTCGACACTGCACGCCATCTGGAATGGCTGAAGACAGTGAAGGAGAGTCATGGCTCAGTGGAACTGTCCTCTCTGTCTTTAGCGTCCTCCATCAACACCAAGGGAACCTATGTAATCAGCGCACGTGATGTCAAGAAGGTAAATAACATCGCTACTGTAGTTTATGCTGATCTTAATGCAGCCTTCAAATGTGTCTGCACTGGATATGTGGCTGTTATTGGTAAAACTAATAATTTAAATTGTATCTACTACAACCAGAACGTAATGTGGTAATTGTATATTTGAAAAAACTTCATCAAGCAAACATGGAAAAGCTGTTACTTTTCCTAAAAATGTCCAGTCTTAGTGGACAATTCTCTTTCCACCTTAGGCTCCCTTTAGGAAGGAATTTAGAGGTGCAAGTTGGCAGTATAGAGCCACATGCCGTCTCTCTACATGCATGTCACAATACACAATACTATTGGAAAGCAGTTAGATGGGGTGTTTTCTTTGATTGCAGTTGAGTCTGGACACGGCCTTGAAGCTGCAAATTCCTGAGGACCATGAGGAGGGTCAAGAACTGCGCTGGTACACACTTGAAGACCTCCGGGAGCTCCAAAACAAACTCATGCTCATGTCTGGGAAAGGAGACCAGGGCCAGCATGAGGTTGACCACTTTGCAGAGGCAGGTCTACGTGTTCTTTCTCAGTTGTGCATATGTGCTTGCACAGATACAAGTAGAAACAATACATTGTCAAATAATATTTGATCAAATGAATTTGATAAAAAAGAGCAGGTTTACAGAAAAGTACTACTAATTATTATTATTATTGTTATTATTATTAAAATTATTATTTCTACTACTACTACTACTACTACTACTAAAAGTATTAATTTGCATTTCTCTTCTCAGGTCTTTGCCAATGTTCAAAGACTAGCTGAAGCTTTCATTGCTTTGTACACAGCTGGGAACCCTCTCTTCAGAAGCTGGGAAGCCTACATCAATTGCAACTTAAGCAATGAAGGGTCCAGTATCATTATGGACTTCAACCTTGACTGTGTGGCTGATACCATTGTCGTGAATGGTACAATAGACATTCAGCTTCCAGAGTTATGCAAGAAAATTGAGAAATGCCTCAATTATTGGATGGACTTTGTGGACAAACAAAGATCCCAACATTACTACCTAAACTATTTCACAGCAGAACAGATTGTATACCTGTGCAGTAAGCTACCTCAGAAAAATGTGGATTTGGAGGTTGAGGTTTTAATGATGCTCTCTTTTGTCAAGCCAAATTGTACAGCAACAGATTTAAGGGAGGTCTGGCATGCTCTCCAGTATGAAATCCTCACCAACCAAGAAGAAGAAATCCAAGACATTGAATTCCATACTTTTGTTGAAGTGCCAGAACTTTTGATGGGGGATTCCCCTAACACAGGGGACTGGGTTCTTCTCGTGGAACAGGCAAATAGTTCACAAAAATTTGATTTACTATGGAATGGTTACATGAAGGACATGAAGAATTTTCTTCCACACATTCTTGATATAAAAGGCCTCGGTAAATTATTGGAAAAACTGGCCAACAGGCAAAATATAGGTGGGGATTTGTTCACATCAAGAGACATGCCAAAAGGCTTGACTGCTGGGAATCCCAACCTCATTGTTTGCTCACAGGAAGAGGTCTTCAACTCTTGCATCTCCATTTACATGAGCAATGAAAATGAGGAGTTGCCCACCTATGACGAAGTCCTACTTTGCAACTCTTCGACATCTTATGAACAAGTGGAGCTATTCCTTAGACGCTGTCTCACTGTTGGATACAGTGGACGAAAGATCTACACTCTGCTATATGGTGACCTTCTGACCTACGACGTGAGCTCCAAAGTCGAAAGTTTCTTCCAGCGAATGAAAATGCAAAGCAGGGAAGATTACAGACTAGTCATGGTCTGCAGCTCTGAGCGTGAACATGCGTATATTCCCTCAGCCTTTAGTCAATACCGCTTGCACATGGTCCCTCAGGAGCCAACAGCCAGGATTCAGAGTTACCTGAGCAGACACTACAGTGTCCCCGCCGATCAGTGCAGCGCTGCAGCCGCGTTCAGAGACCGACTCTCTGTTGGAGTTGTGTCATCGGAAAGAGCTGGCGTTGGTGAGTACATGTGTAAAAAAAACTCTACGGCAGCACCCATATCTGGCATAATTTATCTGACACTATAATGAAGATCATCCTTACTTTTACTTCAGGTAAATCCCTCTATGTAAAAAGACTACATGGGAAACTGAAGCGATTGAGCAAAAAACCATCAGTGTTGAAATGCATTCGCTTGATTGAACCAAAGGTGGACGAGAATGCCATCCTTCAGTCTCTGCTGGAAAGCACAGAGGAAAGAGATTTAACCATTTTCCATTTAGACGTCACATCATCGGTAAGGAGCCTTACTTTAATTGACTGTATTAAATATATGGATTTCTTTCTGTTTTAATTGTGTTGTCTTCACAAAGGTCCGGAGAGGCCTTCATGACTTTCTTTTCAAATTGTTGGTCCTTCGTTATCTGATGGACTCTGCGGGAATGATGTGGAAGTGCTGCAACAGGCAGTTGTATCTCATTGAAATCCTGAAATCAACATTGAAACTTCCCAGAAATGTTTCACGTCAGGTAAGGTTTTATTTTTAAGTGGTACATGTATCTTCCTGTTATTGTTATATTATGTCTTACATTTGTACTTTTTGTTTTTCATGAATAGAGCCAAACTATAAACAGCTCGTTCATAGATTGGTTTCCAAACATCTTCTGCCGACCACCTAAAGAAGTATTGATGCTGGAGATGATGAAGAATGAGGGTTCTGCCCCTGTCAACATTGATGAGCCACTGATGGATGATGAAGAATTCAGGAGTGAAGCCTTCCAAAGGCCATACCAGTACCTCACCCGATTCTATAACGGGGGAGATCTTGACACCTTCAAATACAATGTTGTCGATGGGTCACATGTGGAGTGTCTTCAAATGCTCCTTATGTACTGTGGCATCATGGACCCCTCATGGGCAGAGCTGAGAAACTTTGCCTGGTTCCTCAACCTCCAGCTAAGAGACTGTGAGACATCTGTTTTTTGCGATGTAAATTTAGTTGGTGACACTCTAAAGGGATTCAAGAGCTTTGTCGTTGACTTCATGATTCTAATGGCGAAAGACTTTGCCACACCATCACTCAGCATTTCTGACCAGAGTCCTGGAAGACTTCCGTTTGACCTGAGTGGCTTGCGTGATGAGGATTTGGCCCCTTTTCTGATCAGGAAGAGATGGGAGTCAGAACCACACCCATACATCTTCTTCAACGGTGACCATGTCTCCATGACCTTCATTGGCTTCCATCTTCAGCCCAATGGGAATACCTCTGTGGATGCCATCGACCCCTCTTCCAAGAAGATAATAAGAAAAGACATCATGACAATGGAGCTGTATGACGGCCTCAAATTACAGAGAGTTCCGTTCAACATTGACTTTGATCAACTACCAAGAGCAGAAAAAATAGAAAGAATGTGCAATGTCCTTGGCGTCGAGTGGCCTGTTGATCCCGACGAAACATACGAGCTCACAACTGACAACATCCTCAAGATTTTGGCAATCCACATGCGATTCAGGTGTCGCATCCCGGTTATTATTATGGGTGAGACAGGTTGTGGTAAGACTAGGCTCATCAAATATCTGTGTGAATTGCAAAGAGGTGGAGTGGCTACCGAGAACATGAAACTGGTCAAAGTCCATGGAGGAACAAGTTCCGATATAGTCTACACCAAAGTCAGAGAAGCGGAAGTAATGTCTTTGACAAACAAAGAAAAGTATGACTTTGAATCTGTCCTGTTCTTTGACGAGGCAAACACAACAGAGGCTATCAGCAGCATCAAGGAGATCATTTGTGACCATACAGTGAAAGGTGAACGTTTGACACCCGACAGTGGATTGCAAATAATAGCAGCATGCAACCCTTATCGAAAACACACTGAGGAAATGATTACAAAACTAGAGTCAGCTGGCCTTGGTTATCGGGTTCGAGCTGAAGAGACAGATGAAAAGCTTGGTTCCATCCCACTCCGCCAATTAGTTTACAGAGTTCAGGCATTGCCACCAAGCATGATTCCTCTGGTGTGGGATTTTGGACAACTGAATGATAACACAGAAATAATTTACATTCAACAGATTGTTCAGAGAGTAGTTGGACTGAAAGCAATCAACAAAGCATACATCAAGATCATCACAGATGTCCTTGCAGCCTCTCAGAGATACATGCGGAAAAGAAAAGACGAGTGCAGCTTTGTCAGTCTGCGGGATGTGGAGCGCTGCATGCAAGCCTTCATGTGGTTCTTTGAGAACCACGCCATGTTCTTCACGGAACTTGAACAATTTGAGAGAGACAGAAATGATCGAGACCCTGTGATCTGGTCTCTGATCCTGGCTGCAGGGGTCTGCTACCATGCCTGCTTGGAAGACAAAGACAAATACAGACAGAAAATCTGTAAAAAGCTGCGCTACACCCCAGTGAGAGTGATGCAGGAAATCTCACTTATGCAGGATCTACTTTTGAGTGGGGTGCCGATGGGTGAAACAATTGCAAAAAATAGTGCACTCAAAGAGAATGTCTTCATGATGGTCCTGTGCATTGAACTTAGGATTCCACTTTTTTTGGTTGGAAAACCTGGAAGTTCAAAATCTCTCTCTAAAACACTTGTGGCAGATGCAATGCAAGGCCAAGCTGCTCACAGTGAGCTCTTCAAAAAGTTGAAACAAATCCATTTGGTGTCCTTCCAGTGTAGCCCCCATTCAACCCCAGAGGGCATCATTAACACATTCAAGCAATGTGGTCGTTTCCAAGAAGGCAAGAACCTGGATGAGTACATTTCTGTTGTGGTTTTGGATGAAATAGGTTTGGCCGAAGACTCTCCTAAAATGCCACTAAAAACACTTCATCCTTTACTGGAGGAAGGATGCATTGATGATGAACCACTGCCACACAAGAAGGTTGGCTTTATCGGCATCTCCAACTGGGCTCTAGACCCAGCAAAGATGAACAGAGGCATCTTTGTCTCCCGTGGTGACCCTGATGAGAAAGAGCTCCTTGAAAGTGCCAAAGGCATATGCTCGTCTGATGCAATGCTTTTGGAGGAGGTAAGAGATCTCTTCAAGCCCTTTGCCAGGGCCTACTTGAAGACCTGCCAAAAACAAGGAAAGGGCTTCTTTGGCCTTCGTGACTACTACAGCTTGGTCAAGATGATTTTCGCGATGACCAAGATTACTCAAAAGAAGCCCAGTGAGGAGAAAATAATTGAAGCCGTGTTGAGGAACTTCAGTGGCAAAGACAATGTCGACGCACTCACTGTTTTCACTTGTAGACTGAACATTAAACCCAATCTTGAGAGCATTGATGTGACTGAACTCGTGAGACAGAACATTTCAGCCAGTGGACAGGAGGAAGAGTGCAGATACTTGCTGGTTCTAACTAAGAATTATGCTGCCCTGCAGATCTTGCAGCAAACTTTCTTCCCAGAAAACAAACAGCCTGAAATAATCTTTGGCTCCAGCTTCCCAAAAGATCAAGAATATACCCAAATATGTCGCAACATCAACCGAGTGAAGATCTGTATGGAAACAGGGCAGACTGTTATCCTCTTGAACTTGCAGAACCTTTACGAAAGTCTGTATGATGCTCTTAACCAGTACTACGTCTACCTTGGAGGACAAAAATACGTAGACCTTGGACTAGGAACCCATCGTGTCAAATGCAGGGTGCATAATAACTTCAGACTCATCGTGATTGAGGAAAAAGAGGTTGTCTATAAGGAGTTCCCAATACCGCTCATCAACCGGCTGGAGAAGCACTACTTGGACATTCAAACTGTCCTAAAGAAGGAGCAGAAGAGTACAGTGAAGGAGTTGGAAAGATGGGTGGAGCAGTTTGTTTCTCTCAGCAAACACACAGCGGGGCCTCAGACTTACAAATACCAGGCACCAGATGTCTTCATCGGCTACCATTCAGACACGTGTGCTTCAGTGATTCTTCAAGTGATGGAAAGCACCAGGCAGGAAATGGAAACATCTGAAGCAGACATATTGCAAGCATCTAAACTGGTGCTGCTAAACTGTGCCACACCCGACGCAATTGTGCGTCTGGATTGCACAAAACTCCCCAAAGTAGAAAGTGAACGACTGTCTCAAGTATACTTTGAGGAGCAGAATACCAGTTGTTTGTCTGACTTCATCCTGGCTCACATGAACCAGAAGAACCATTGGCGTGCCTCCTTCACAGAGGTAATATACACATTGTTCTACAAGCACAATATTTATTAGAATGAAATCTATGTACATTTTTGCTAATTAGCTGTGTTATTTGCAGGTGACTACATTCTCCAGGCTCCTTACAGCCTCAGACTTGGAACAACTGGAGTTGTTGCTTCATACTGTGGAGCTGCTGTCCCTCCAGCAGTTTGAAACAGAGCAGTCTTTTCTCAAGAAGATCAGGTTTGTATTGATTTTCACCTTTAGCCTCCAATCTCTTACATTTCTTTGGGGGGGATCTCGTGATCTCTTGTGATCTCCAATTTTCTTTATGCTTTCTGATGATCTGTATTCTGTGGTTACTATAGACTCTTCTTTACAACTCAAAATGGAGGAAACGAAGGCTCTGGCAACAAGATCCTTATTATTCAGAGTGATTTTGATGAAGCCTCTCACAGCGCACATCTTATTGCATCTGCAAAGTAGGTCAAGTCTATATTGATATCTATATCTATTTTTATTACCCTCCTATGGGACCCGGGCCACACGAAGGGCACCCTCACCGC
>JAOPJK010000084.1:2897948-2911407 GCA_027123565.1 Phycis chesteri
GTTTCCCCCCCCCCCCGGGTGGGGTGTCCGCGCTCACAACACCCCCCTTACCCCCGGGGGAAACCCGGGGGGGGCCCGGGGGGGGGGTGGGGGGGCGGTCCACCAGAGGCGGGGGAGGGGAAGCGGACATGCTGCTGCAGGTCTGTCCCGGAGGGGGGGGCAGGGAGGGGAGGGCAGCTAGAGAGGGAGCTGAGGGCGTTAGGGGACCCCCTTGCATGGTGTTGTGACCCGGGGATGTGTTCTGGCCCTGGCCCTGAGCACGCTTCTGCTTGTTGACGCTTCCCACGGGTCTGCCCTTCTTTTTGCCTGATGGGAAATAGCCTTTAGGCACAGAACTGTCTGTCATCTTGGAGTCTTGTGGTGACAGACTGGACCTCCCGGAGGACATGTGATGTTGTGGTCTGCTCAGCAGGAGTCCCGGGGTCTGGCTGTGGTGTGGTGGGGTAGTTGCGTAGTAGTCCCTGCCAGGATAGTCTTCAAATCCAATCCCGCTTTCTTGGAGCTTCTGTCTGAGAAGGTTGGCTGCAGACTGTTCTCCCCGGCGGGTCTCCAGCTGCTGGTAGGTGTTGGTGAAATGTTGGATGTCGGACAGCGCCGATGAGGAAGGGGGAGGGGAGCCCTGGACTTGACGAGGGAGAGGTGGAGGAGGGGGTAGAGGACCCAACAGGGTGAAGTCCTCCTTGTCACCAGAGGCTGAAACCACCGCAGCCCCTAAACCAAAGTCAAAGTCTGTTTGTTTGAGAACCTGGGAGGTCTGGTGAGGCTCACAGGGGTAAGCAATGGGGGGTAGCGGCCCTGCGTCATCCACTCCTCTGAAGGTCAAGTCATTCAGAGAGTGACCTTCATCAAGATAACCATCGTCACCACCTACAACTCTGGGGTAATGGGGCATGTCTTGGCCCTGTGAGTCACTGAATGAAGCCAGCTCTGAATGAGAGTAGCCTGGGTAATGGTTTGTCTCGCCGTCCAGCCCCATTGGCTTCTGTACATTTGGGGTTATCTTCTGCACTATGGCCTCCAGTTTCAGACCACGCCCTTTTCTGGGAGTTAGAGGCTTGCTCTTACCACCAGAGGGAGACATGGATTGTGAGTAGGCATTTTCACCAGAAATAGGGGATGAGAGGCGGGGACAAACTATGTCTGAACTTGACGAGTCGTCTTCATTGTTGTGGCTGGACTCAGACTGGGCCCCGGGGGAATGATGGGAGTTGAGGGAGGCCCTGGCCTCCTGCAGCTGTCTCTTGGCAGGAATGGGAGAGATAAAGGACCGTACTCTCCGCCTCAACATCAACGGATTCGTATCTCCCGATCCACCAACTTTTGCTGGCCGTGGCCCCTGTAGTGGAGCGGAGTTGGCCTCGGTGAAGGGTTTGATGGAGGTGGATGCTGACACTGACCGAGCTGGTTTAGGTTCCTCTGTGGCTCCTCTAGTGACATCAGGGTCCACGAGGTTTGAAGCAGATGCCATAGGAAGAACTCCATGGTGTGCCACAGGAGCAGAGGGAGGAGGAGGTGCAGAAGGAGGAGCTGTTCGGTAGTAGGGGTCTCCCTCCATCAATACCGCGCCTTCTCTGCCCCCGTGTGATGCCTCCCACATCTTTATGTCGTAGTAAGGGCTCTGGTGGGGGAGAGGTTGTTTGGTCAGATGTTCATTGGTCATAACGTCTGTCTGATGGACCATTCGCTGTCTCTGCTCTGATTGGCTGGGAAGTTTATGCCTTCCAGGAGAGGAGCCGGACTGCATCATCATCATCTCCTTCGATGGCCTATTCATCGCTGCTACCCATTCACTGATGTCCTGGGGTGGGTGGGAAGGGCCACAGGGGTGAGGGTACATCTGAAGCTTGTTAGTGGCCTGTGGATTTGAGAGTTGACCCTGGGGGGATAGGTTATGGTAGGGGTGATGGGATGGGAAGTGGGGGTTGCCGCGAGGAATCATACCGCCTTCCCTTGTATCACCATAACGATACCCAGGAAACCCGCTGGCATGGCCACTGGTCAGGTCAAACCCATGGACGTAGGCCTGGTGCCTGGAGGGCGGAGATAGTGGGTTGGTGGTGGCAGTAGGATGAGGAGGCATGGGGCTCATGTCAACAGTGCCTCGTCTATAGGGATCAGCAGGATGACCGGGCTTAGAGCCGGCCTCTTTAGTTGATCCACTGGCGTGGCGATTCGGTTGCATATTAGCAGCACCAGGGAACCTGTCCTTCAAAGCCATTTCCATCTTCACCACGGGTTTCACTCCCGGATCCTTTTTACTCAGGTCACTGGCCCCTGGTGCCAAGGAAAATGGCTCTTGGATCACAGAGGATCCGCCCGTTGCCTTCTCCCGCTCCCTTTCGTCCCGTTCAGGGGTGCTGCGACGGTTTGGCGAAACATCGCAGATCACGGAGCGGCGCTCAGAGGACAGCGGTAACAAGGAAGTGGATGACTTTTGGGTCTCACTTTGATTAGAGCTACCCGTGAGCGGCTCGGTCTCTTGCAGGAGGAGCTCTTGTACTGCAGAAGAGGGGGCGGTCATTGTGGATAAGGTCTTCTTCTGTGGCAACGAATAGTCTGCCAGGTTAATGTGTTTGGTTGGAAGAGGCGCAGACTCCAAAGCCTGAGGGAAATTACCCTGGGACACACCCCCTTTCGCTCTGTCAGTGTTTGGTGGCATCTTGGGATGGGCATCAGCAGATGCTGGTCCTTGCTTGTGGTTCAACTGTGGGGGCTTTCCAGAAGTTGCCATTTGGGAGGAATGTAGAGCGGCTTCGGTCATTCCGGTCATGCTAAATCCATGTCTGGTTTGAAACTGCTGCTGTAACTGGAGATGGGGAGGAAATGCTTGTTCGGCACGGCCATAGCGTCTGTCTAAATTATAACCTTGAAGGACCTCTTGCAAAAGGCTTGGGAACTGCTGCAGTTGAGCGTTATCCTCATGAACTCTTGGCCCTGCACCTTCTGTCCTCTTCAGCGATGCCTCTACTAGGTCTTTAGAATGAGCAGCGGCGTACGCAGACTGGGGCTGCTGGTGCCCTTGGTATCTGGAGACGGCCTCCATGGCCCCCACTGGCCCGCTCCGACCCCTGCTTTTCAACGAAACTTCAGGGCCATATTGTGGCTCAGAGTAGCTATATTTATGTGGGGCTAATTGTGGGTGATTTTGAGAGCGTCCAAAATTAGGCTTCTGGTGGAGTTGGTGGTGAGAAGAGTAAACTGTTAAATCAACACCTTCCTCCCCATTGCGACTGCTAGAGTCTCTGACATAGGGTCTGGGACCTTTCTCTTCAGTGCTAGGGTCCTGGAGACCTTTGGTCTTGTCTGGGTGACCTGCTTCAGGCCGGGATGAAACAATGACACCCACACTGCTGGCGTTTTGCTGCTCCTCGGACATCTTCTGTGGTCCTTCGCGCTCATTGCTGTGTCCACTGGAGCCACTGTTTAATCGGTTTTCCTTGTCGCGACCATCCTGCAGGAGGTTTCCATCTCCTTTGCCTTGTATTTGATTGTCTCCTTTGTCCCTCGTTTTAACCACACCACCACTCTCACTCTTAATCACTTCCTTTTTCACTTCCATCATCTTCCTGTGGCCATATCTGTTGTCTCCATGTGGGGGCTCTGGTCGACAGTTTGGTTTGGGAGGAGGATCATCACACAGAGAGGAGTGGGTTCGAGGAATTGGAGCAGTGGAATAGTGTTGTCCAGGCTCGGCTGGTGGGGGGCATACAGACGGAGACGCAGAGGGAATGCGGGAGTCATTTGGTTTCATCTCAGAAAACCCTGCTTGTTTTGTCATTGGCTCCGAGTTGACCATTATTTTATCATGGGACGCCTGCCCTGCTTGGGATTGATTAAGACTGTGGGAAGGCGCACAGAAGCCAGCAGGTTCAGAACCACTGCTTGCGCCACTCATCTGCCTGGCTCGCCGATGTTCTCCCTCCGTGTACTGCTCCTCTCGCTCCACCTTGGTGACCGATGCCACCCGCTCTGACATCACCAGGGAATCTTCGTCAACCCCGGCCTCAGAGCCATCACCCCCACCCCCACCACTTCCTTCTCTGACCGTGCTGGTGCTTGACGCCGCACTCGCATTACGACTCCGTTGTTGCATTTGGGGAATGGCATGCGCCGCCTGCTGCTGCATCTGTCCACCATCTTTGCCCTTCTTCTGGGAAAACACGGTGTCAGTGAGCAGCATGTGTTGCACGGTGTTCGGTAAGTTGGCTACTTGGGAAGTCAAGGCATTCAGACTGTTAAGGCCAGCGTCTTGCATTTTCTCCAGCGGAGTAGAGTACATCGCAGAGCCATCTTCACGCGATCTATCGCCCATACCAGCGCCCATTCGGCTGCGACTTGTTGACGAGTGCCCACTCGCCATCGCTGCATTCATGCCCTGAGCCTTGTGGCCGCCACTGCTACCGCAGCTGCTGATGCTGCTGTTGGAGTTGGGCGTTGGGCTGAGCTGAGGCACGGTCTGCAATACCCTCCCCTGGCCATGGCCTCCTCGGGGTGGTGCGATAGGGTGGGCAGGAGGATGTCCCGCAGAGTTCCCATGGGCCTCCGAGACACCCATCAGAGGGGAAGGGGAGGAGCTACAGTTGGGGGACTGCACTGCAGAGGCTGCTGGAGACGGATTGGATACAGGGCTGAAGTTTTGGTTGATTGGATTCTGCTGAGCGTTGGAGTGCATGGGGGATTTGGCTATTTCTTGCGACACTGTGTGAGGTATATTGGGGTTGGAGGCCTGGTGATGTTTAGCGTACAGTGAGGCGGTGGACGGGCCGTGTGGCTGCATCTTGACAGGAGGGTCGTAGCCAGCAGCGAGGCCATGCTGGGAGCTGCGGTGCTGCAGAGCGGCTTGCTTGTGGAGGGAGTGACTCTGTGGGGAGTAGCCGGGGTAGGGAGAGGCGTGGTAACTCTGCTGCACGTTCTCCATGTGCGCAACGTTGTTAGGGGCTGCTGATGCTGAACCAGCTGCATTGGAGCTGGAGGCAACACCTGGGGAGCTGTTGACTTTAGAATCGAACCCGGCTGTACCAGTTCCGTCATGGTATCGCTGAGGAGGAGGGCTATACATTCCGGATGAGCCCGAAGGAGTGCCTCCCTGTGGGGAATAGTGCGGGTACTGGGGGGTCATTCGGACCGCGGCTTGGGGATAGTTCCTATGCTGCTGCCCGTGGTGTGCAGACTGGTATCCCTGTCCTTGCTGGCGGAGCTGCATCGCGGCAGGGTTCTGACTCAAACTGTACTGATGCGAGGGAGAGAATGCTCCTGCCTCACCTCCAGAACCGGCCGTGGCACCGTAGTCCACCGGGTACGGCGACATCATGCCAGGTGACTGCGCCGAGCCCGAGGCAGCGTGGCGGTACTGCTGAGGTATATGTCCATCGACGCCAGGGTAGCCAAACCCCGCCCCGTAACCCATAACCCCGCCCCTCCTATGTCGTTCCTTTCCGCCCATTGAGAAATAGTAATCCATGGCTTCCTTGCGGTAAGGATTGCCACCGCTGCCACCTGCACTGCTGTGGAGATTAGCCTGGGGGGCGGGAGACTCCCCCACCCCCCTGGCACGGCCGCTGTATGCCATCATGTGGGAGGCTTGGCTGGGGTGGGGGTGTCCTCGATGGAGGCTTGCCTGCTGCATGGCCGTGTAGTCCTCCGCCATGCGGGGGGAAATGTGGGGGTCTGCTGGTTGAGGAGGGTAAGTAGGGCCTCCGCTGCTCCTCCCGCTGAAGCCAGGAGGCAGAGAAGGAGGTGCTGGACTGTTTGAAAAGTGTTGCATTTTTCGTACTTTTTCCAGGAGAAAAAAAGTCAATAGCGAAGGCAGCGTGTCCTTCTGTGCAGACAAGGAAAAGAAAATGGCAGTCTAAAATCTGAAGGTGGAACGATGAAATCTCTTCTTTAAAACAGTGGAGGCAGATGAACACATCACGGTAATATTCACATTTATAGCAGCAAAGATTCAACGGATAGGTCTAAGCAGACCATAATATGTATGAGAAGAATCAAGGCAGATCTACTGTTTTTTTATGTTTGTCCTTTTTTCTCTGACCTCCAATAAGGCCTGACAAGATAGAACTCCATATTGGGGAAAACTGATAAAAACCTGTATGTGCATGAGCAACTTCCAACTAAGTTCCATCGGCAAAAACATACACGGATGAGCTGGCTGTTCACATGTTGCTGAAGCAGTTTGGCACAAAAATATCTAAACCAGCTGAGATGTTCAATGCTCAAGGTGTAACTTTCTCAAATGGATTCTGTGGGCTGTAGTGTCATAAAGGAGAGTAGAATTAAGACTTGAGAGTAGAGATAACAATGTGGGAATCGCTAGCCCACGTGCAAAAAAGAAAAGGTTCTGGTAACTCCTAGGACAGCATCCTATAGCAGCGAACGCTCCAGGCATCACCGCGCTCTGTAGCTCTGTTTGTGACCACGGTGGGGTGAGGACGTTACGACGACTCTAGTAGTAAAGCAGTCATCGAGTGGAAGACCTCTACCGGACCATCCTAGAGGAACACACTCCATGGGCATCTTCATCCGTCTTAAACCGTCAGAAATGTTCCTTCCACTGATGTATGAACGTCCAGTCGGGCGGCAGCGGTCTTTGATCTCTGTTGGCTAACCGTTTGCTTCTTCTCTGTGCTCTTCAGGATCTAAAGCATCGATCGGCATACACACTGTTGGCTTCACTTCTGCTTCGTAACTCCATGTCATCGATATCCTAAAAGTCCACAATCTCCTCTTCAGCTCTGCTTTAGTTTGGGGAGTTTATGCTGTGGTTTTTCTCTCTTTCTCCAGTCTCTGCGGGCAGTAGAATTCATCTTGCCAGATCTTGCCGGAACGGTCCTCACAACGCTGAAAACACACAAAGAACAACCCCCAAAAAGTCAAGAGTCATGCATGAAAAACACAAGCATATTTCTTTCTCCAAACGACGGACCAGTATAACTTGTGTAGGAGAAACACTGTACGGTCAGGACATTTTACGGCATTGTAATTTTCTGCATGGTTTGGCTTAGTTTAGTCAGTATGAGCCAACATATGTCTGGACATTAAACCATTCAAGACAAATGGATAATTCATACATCTTTGTTACTAAAATTATCTCCCAAGTTCATTCCCCCATAGCTGGGCCTGCGTTAATTATGAAATGGTTGATAGTGTAATTACATTAGGCTTTGGTGACTTCCCCTGTCACTATATTTCCCATAAGGCCAGTCTGCCTCCAGTCTAGCACCAACTCACGCTTCACCAGCTGACAGTAGTTGTATTTATTTAGCATTATTTATAATAGCATTATATTCGATGCCATGATTGCTGGGGAAGTACCTTCAACAAAATGTCTTTAAAAAAGAATTTACCAATTTATTTTAACAATTAAAAAGTGTACCTCCTGAAGGCAGACATGTGCAGTGTGAATGCTAAATACACAAGGTACATTTTTGTTGCCACCACTAAACATACATCTGTGAGTAGCTCCATTGGTTAAAGGTGCTCCATTGGTGTTCGAGGACTGAAATCCAGCTTCAGCAGATTCGGTGACCTTGTTGTTTAAAGGTCTATGTTGCTTTGTTTATTAGAGCTCTACATTGTTTACTACATGTTTGTTTCGTTCTGTGTACGAGAGGCCTGTTGCTCACTAGAGGCCTGTTGTTTACTAGAAGCTTGTTGTTGTTTACTAGAGGCCTGTTGTTGTTCACTAGAGGCCTGAGGTTACTGGAGGCCTGTTGTTGTTTACTAGAGGCCTGTTGTTGTTTACTAGAGGCATGTTGTTGTTTACTAGACGCCTGTTGTTACTGGAGGCCTGTAGTTTACTAGACGTTGTTGTTTACTAGATTAATGTGTTGTGTTGGTTACTAGACGTTTGTATTGCTTACAGGACCATTGTGTTAACTAGATGTTTGTGTTTGTTTACAAGATGATCATGTTTTCAGATAATCAGGCGGGATGAGGTCAATCATCGATGCTGTGTATTAAAGACTAACTAACTATTGAAGTAGAATGTCCTTGATGTGGGTTAGCTGATGCTGTGTTTTCATGTGGACAGGATATTAAGGACGTGGTTTCTGTGTGTTTTTAGAAAAGAATCAATGCAATACATAGAAGTAATATTGATCATCATCATTATTATTATTATTGTATTTTTGCTGTAACTGATCATCATAGAGGCCCAGTTTAAGAACTTTACCTATGATGTTAAATTAGAAATACCAATATGTTAAACTTTATCTTAATTGATCATTTGAACATTATGTTATACAAAACTTTTATATATACATGAATTGACTCCATAGATTGGTAGAGGTTTTGCTAAATGTATTCATAATTCACTCAAAAAAATGTGCAACATGCATCCTCACATTTTCTGGGATCATTGCCATTCACTCTCAAGGACTAAGAAGTATTTTTATACAGTAGATTAGACTTAGATTAATTGAATGTCTCTAAAGTTGGTCTATTTAAAGCTGCCAACCTATCCTCAGTCAAGAAAACACATCAGAGGTCTGAGTGAACACATCTGGGGACCGATCCAGTGGATCTATCCGGGGGTTTCCATCCCCAAATATCCATAACAGCTGAAGTACAACCAGGCGACCATCTTCACAATACACACCTAACAAGAAATAAAACCATTTGATCATGTCATCAAAACACTGCGTAAGAAGGCGAGTCAGCCAATTGGATATTTAGTGGATAGTCCAGTGATAATTAAAACACACTCATTTGTCATTTGTTGTAGGAAAAAAAGCTCAAATAGGCAACTAAGTTCTGGTGTGTTTGGGGGGTTTGTATGCTGCTATGATAACACAATAAGACGTTTAGTCTTAGCTTTGGTATATAAAACGCAATTAGCCGCCGAGCTATGTGTCTGTCTTAGCTTCGTAGCGTTAGCCAAGACGTCTTATTATCCGCTGCTAATTAACTGCGGCTATCTGGCTAGTTAGCTTCCATAACCAGCTAGCCTGGTTTAGCTTGCTGACAGGAGACGTATTAGTGAACAAAACACAGGCAGATTATCCTAAGAGGCTAGGATGACGAGCACGGCAGCTTTAGCTCGGAGAGAGAAAATAGGTGATTAGGTGCAGATGTTTTCCCCTCTGCAGATCGGGGGCCAGTTTTAACCGGGTTAGCATATCACGTTTAATAATAGAAACGCTACGGATGCTGCGAACAACAGGAGCCTTTCCCTACAGACACCAACACATCTACCAGCGGTACGAGCTGACGAGCCAACCCGTGCTAGCTCGGTATATCCCGGACGCATACCTGAGAATGTGGCTCCACACGGGCCCTCCGAGGGTGAACGGCTGGAACCCCGGTCTAGAGTCGGCTCCTACGCCGCCTTCCCCTCTCTCTCCCCGGCGTCGGGACAACCCCGGCCAGCGGCGGTGAAGTCGGGGGGCCCCGTCACGACAACCCGAAACACAGGCCCCTTTCTTCTGCTCTTTTCTCCCCCCTTTTCTTTTGTCTTCACCTCCAGAAATGATGATGGGAGCGGAACACAATCGGGGGTTGCCTGTGGGTCCCGTAGGCGGCGAGGTCCATACACCCCCCGCCCCCCTCTCCTCTCTCTCTCCTTTCACACACAGTGGAGGTGAATCCGCGGAGCTCCCACTAACGCCGAACACACCGCCGCCCTGCGAGCCGCCACTAACACATGCATTTTTCAGACGTCCGCCAAATGAAATCCCATTTGCAATCCCATGCCTTCATCAGCAGCACGGCCAATTCGTGTTCCTGTTAGGATACTGTGCTTTTTTTCTTGCAACAGAAAGACCGCCTTGAGAATGCATAGACTCCTATTCCCCTCCCGCACCCCCTCTCCATCACACCCCTAACCTCCCCTCCCTCTCTCTCTACCCTTTCTCTTTCATTGATTTCCATCTATTTATCCCGTTTAATTATGATATTGTATAGGCCTACGGACGTTGCGGATTATGTACGGGCAGCATTTGTCTGTATGATGTGTGTGTGTGTGTGTGTGTGTGTGTGTGTGTGTGTGTGTGTGTGTGTGTGTGTGTGTGTGTCTCGGACGTGTCTTCAGACGGAGTCTTTGTTCTCAACTGATCTCAAGTGAAAGTGGATTGATTGAGTCACACAGTACAAAGGCACCGTGGCTGAACAGATTACAAAGAGCCAAGACGTTAAAATACATGAAAACATGAAATACCGGCTAGGCTGCTCGGGGAGAGGCTGGTGCAATGTGTTAGAATAGACTGATGGAAGTGTGCATTCTTACATGAAGGTAACATGTATTTAACATATGTAGATCTGACTTCGGTTGGACATAATTTTAGCATAGCGAAGACAACAGCAAAGACAATAGAGAACATGCTATTAACAGGCTGTTCACCCGCTGAATGCACTGTTTTGTTGGCAGCTAGCATGGTCTCGCAGTAGGCCAGGGGGTGCACAGCAGACCCCCTCACACATGGATTATTATGGTCTGGCCTCTGCCCCTCATTCATAGAGCTGCACGTCTAATGCACCGCAGTGTCTAATGCACACAAGTAGACACGCATCTATACACACACATGCATGCACAGCACATGCAGACACATGCATGCAGACACATGTGCGCACGTCCATATGCAGTCATTCACTAGAATAGCCTTCCTCCTCCTCTTCATCTCTAAACAATCCAATATGTTTTCCTTGCAGATGCACGTCTATTTCCATCATGGTTGCCATGGCAACTGCATCACAGTGCCTTAACTGTGGATAATTTGTAAGCTACGTATCTACGATGAGTTTTTTTTTCTTTTATAGCTTGCACACTTTCAAGGTGAGAGTGTGCTAGTAAAATCCTTCTGACAAAACTTACAATTAAATGATTGACAGTGGTATTCTTGTATACATCGAGAATCGATGTATACAGATATACAGGAATACTACTATACATGTATATCTGTATACAGATACAGCTATACAGATACCTGTATAGATGTATACAGATATACATACACATAGTATATTGTATAGATGTATGCATGTACTACTATCTAAATCTATAATGCAGATGTATGTGTATAGTTATACATGTATAGATGTATACAGATACACAGGTAGTGTACCTGTATAGATGCATACAGGTACTACAGTATATATCTAAACAGTCTTATCAATATACATAGATATACATCCTATCAATGTATGTCTAGTATACACAGCAGACAGGCAAAAATCTGTAGATGTATACATGGATACAGACATACAGGTATGTGTATCTTTGATCCCTCTGGCCTGTACAATGTCCCAAACACCCAGGAAGTAGCCTGGGACTCTTTCCTGTCCAAGAGCTCTGTCTTTCGGATGAGACGTTAAGCCAAGGGCCCGGCCCCCTGTGGTCACTTAAGACCCCATGAATCTCATCTCTAGAGTAGGGGTGCTCATCCCGCTGTCCTGGCTCGGTGCCAGCATGACCATCTGACCATCCCCTGGTCTAATTGGATAGTTATTTAAGATAACTATCCAATTAGATATTTAGCGCAGTTACAAATATATCAAAGAAGTTGAGACAGTTAACATTTATTTATGTATGTCGTTCATCAATACAGTACTTCTGATCTTCCATAAGCCTTGTCTTTACTCTATATTTGCATGCATGCCCTATAAAATATCTGATAGACTACCATCATAACCCGTCCTCATAGACTACAGTTAAAACCCAAAGACTTTGGTTAACTTATCCTGATAGTCTTCCATTATAACCTGTCCTCGTAGACAACCATTATACTCTGTTCTCATAGACTACCATTATAACCTGACCTCATAGACTGCCATTATAACCCTTTCTTACAGACAGCTATAGCAGCAATAATACTAATAAAACCGACCATCAGTAAGCCTGATGGTCACAGATTCCCAGCTGTTGTAACTTCATACAAAGTAATTTCATATTTGAAAAGGTGTTATTAGCACAAGTATATCTGCTGCTAGGCTGGCTAACGTTAATCAGGCCTCTTGCAATACGCTTTGTCCATCTTACACACACTTCTACTCTCCATTTACATCAAACTACTAACTATTTAAATACCGCAGCACGGTGACCCGCTAGTTCACAATTTGTTTCCATGGAAACGCTATGGAAACAGTTAGCTATAGCACGCCATCATGCTACTTAGCGCTGCTACCATCTCCACTTCCTTGAGATGACTGGAAATTAAAGTATTTGTTTATTTCCCCACTAGGGGTCAGGGTAGTCTAGTGGTCTGGGAGTTGACTCGAATATGAAAGGTTCTGGGTTCTTCTGGGTTATAGCCAGTTTTCCCTAGCCTCCATGTAGCTGGCATCCTGACGCCCTTATAACCGGCTACATAATCACGTGATTCACAATTCATTACAAGTGTCTGATAAATAGTTATGGTAAATATGCATAGTAGTCTCCCTTAACCGTTAATCAAACAAAACCCTCACTTTAAAGTAACCATCTTTTTTAACATAACCATCTTTTACCCCACACCTTTTCACATTTAACCTGAACCCAATCCTTCTAGATACATTGTGGGAATGAAGTAATTAAACATGACCCGTGTCTTTCAGCATGTGGTTAAACTCAACTCAATTAGTGAATCAAATCAAACCAATTAGGATTAGGATTAACCCAACTCGTTTGGCCTAAGAATACAGATTACAAGATTGCGAAGTGATTTATTGTTGTACATGGTGATTTTGTTGACAAACAAACTAATTATGTAGGCCTATAGTTTTAAAATACAACAACGCTTGTATGTTAATAGCGAGGAACGGTAAGAGTGGACTCCGTGAAAGATCTTAATCGACAGTGATGTGATATACCCTCCACAGACACCTGGGGTCAGTGTTACACTGCAAACTGACGCCAGAACAGCGGGGGTCCTCCACAGCTCTGTCCCTTTAAAGTGCGTGCTTATAACTTACGATTTGGTGCAATTTCATGGACTTTCATCTTTCCTACAACACTGTCTGCTCTCGCAGGGTGGCAGAATGACTGGGCTTCCAGAGAAAAAACAAAAGAGAAAGTGACCCGACTACCTACTGATCTACAGGTTTACATTTGTATCAGGCCCAAATTGTATTTGTGCCATTTACATTTATTAGTATTATTTCGTATCTAGTGGTTGTATATTATTTCACTATTTAACCACAAGTTGCAAATCATTTTTCATTTTTCATTTTTCTATTAATGATTTATATGAATATGACTATAATACGACATGAATATGTCATTTCATAGTACATTTTATTATATATATTGAGAATGACATTATGAGATCGTTAAGTTAATGTGTTCGACTGTTTGACACACTCACGCATGGCGTTACCTGGCTGTGACGTGATGAGGGTGGATATGTGGCTCCACCAGAGGGCGCCCTCTCCTCGGCCTGACCGAACCTCGCGCTGAGCTCCCGTGTTCTGAAACTCGTCACCTAGCAACCGCAGAACCCTGCCTCCAATCACTACGGCTCCCGGGCGGGGGGGGGGCAACCTGACT
>JAOPJK010000084.1:2962882-2978014 GCA_027123565.1 Phycis chesteri
TGTGTGTGTGTGTGTGTGTGTGTGTGTGTGTGTGTGTGTGTGTGTGTGTGTGTGTGTGTGTGTGTGTGTGTGATGACAACATGTAACCAACCCGTTACCCAACTTATACAGGAGAGCACTCGACTTTCCACAGAGCAGGCCCACCACCATCAACACACCAAATAAACTTAAAGTTAGGTTCTACACCCGCTCGTGGACTCTCGTGTTCATTTCACAAGTCCAGTTGTGACGTGGACGGCCTGCCAATGACAACTAGCGCTAGCATGAAGCTAACCACGCAGCATTTTATAATGACAGTATTTTTCCGGCACGTAGGACTAGCGAGAGGCTAGTCAAAAGCTAACACGCTATCCCGGCTCAGCGGGGAACCAGCGTGTTGTCCACCTACCTCTCTCCGTTGTGTATTAGAACTCCGCCGTTCTGCGAGTGGTTCCGATTCAGCGACATGTTGTTTACTGCGGCGCCCCTTCTCGTTCCCGAAGTGCCGTCAACAAGCTGACGTCACCGCGTCAGCTGTTTGTCCGTCACGTGATGCTTTCGGTGACGTTCTGAGAAAGTAGGCCAAACAAGTCAAGTTTACACATTGATGTAAGCGAGGCGTTGGCTGTTTAGTATCATTGCCAATAACAGTCTCTGCTATCCTTAGCTTTTTTTTTATGTTCATGGAAATGCATGACAAAAAGATGAGTTGTTTCGTTTGTAACACGAGTTGTTTCGTTTGTTATGTTTTTGCTCAACGCTCATTAACACAATAACACAGGGAAGGACCATACTGTCTCGGTTATACACAAGGGTTACATCATAATTAGGCAGATAGGCCAACATTGATTGCCCTTGGTGAGAGAGGACCTATAATTATGCAAATATTACATTTTCTCCAGACAAGTAAACACACGTAGCTTACATTATTTATTAAACTATGGCCTTTAGTTAAATTTTAGACTGGTTCAACCACGTTGCTATACATTCTGATCTCAATAATGAGAAATTAGGTAATAAAACATTCAAGTGACAACGGAACCACGGTATCCGGTGCAGGAGTCTTTAACCAATTAACGCTAATTGGCACAGTCACGTGGCCAATGTTTTACATAAAAACTGGAGAACTAGCCTAGTAACGAATCAATTCCTATGACTAAGATACATACGAAATGAAATACTGTTCAGTACTAATGTCCGTACTACTGTTTAGTGTGGGCGGGTGGTGTTTGTCTCTCGTCGAGCAGACGGCCAGGGAGGCTCTGCCTAAGGTGGGCTGCTTCACACGGGGGATCCAGGCTATGTTCGGACCCCTGGTCGGGAGTAACTTGCATGTGAAAGGTAAACACAAGTTTCCCTCACAAGCGGAATGTTGTTAAGTGGGTCTAGGGAGAAAAGTATTAATGTTATTGAGAATGTTGACCTTTAACACGTAATAAACACTGACCCGAAAAAGTCAAACGTCGAGTCGAAATTAATGCAAACCTGTGCTCGTTCCAGACACTTCAGGGACCAAAATCCCGGTGCCCAAAGTCGAGGGGGCCTGCGGGATCCGAAAGGCGAAAGAGAAACAGGGCGGCATGTTCTTCTACAGCCGGTACGACAGCTGCTACGCCCAGATCCAGGTAACGTGGAAGCGTGCGTTATTGATATTGAGTGTGCGTGATGGATCGAGAGTTTACAGACTAGGTGTGTGTGTCTCCAGGGCAGCTCCTTTCTCGTCCCGCTTGCAGTGCAGCTCGCGGGAGATGCTCACTGGATCAGCGTCAACATCAGCTGCCCGCTGATCAGGGGCCCGGGGCGACCCCAGCCCACACCTACGCGTGAGTCGAGCGGTATCATTTGCAAGGATATGAATGAAAATATTGCATATTCATTTTAAAGTTAGTAATATATATCCCGTCGTCTCTGATTGCAGTGTTATTATTTCATATAATTTTATTTAAATGCACATGACCGTAACTTGAAACTTCTGGCCCTTTAAAGTTTTGCGCATCTTGGATGTTTCCCCCTTACTACCTGGGAAATGTGACATGGCCCCTACTCTGCGCGTGCCCTGTGGACCCCTGGCGGTTTCCATGGAAACCTGCAGTGGTCTGGGATGCTGCTTTAACTGCAAGGAGGCCGTCTGCTACTACAGACTCAATGGTGAGAGACTCGTGGACCCATGATGCAACAGAAACCATAAAACAAGGGCTTTGGGTTGCATTCAGGTATTCAATTTAACATTTTTAAAACTGTTAACCTCATACAGTTCTAATATTAGCCACACTTTTAATTATTGGGTTGGAGATGGTTTGTGTTGTTAGGTCTATAGCCTGTATAAATGTCAAGACCAGTCTAGTAGTATGTTTGTGTTATGGAGGTGTTGTAGCTGACCTGACAGATTTAAATGTGTTCTTACTTGAGTCAGGAAGGGTGCCAGTAGTAAAAGTTGTTCTTCCATCTTAACCTGCTACTCCATCACTGGCCACAGCCTGTTCGACAGACGGCCATTTTGTGTTCTCGGTGGAGGCGACAGCCGCTAATCCTCAGCTGGACCCTCACACCCTGGGGGTCAGGGGTCATCCAGACTGTCTTCCTGTCATCACAACAGGAGACATGGCCATCTTCAAGATCCCTATGACAAAATGTGGGACTAGGAAGAAGGTGAGGAGCACCACCAACTCCTTTGTCTGCTAATTTCCTGTTGCCTTGGTTACACTTGCACGTCACCATGACAACACTGTGCTATTGTTTGTTTTAGTTGCAGGGGGACGTGCTGACCTACAAGGTGGAAGTGCAGTCACTGCAGAAGGATCACCCCCCTTTCAGGTAGGTAACCATGGTGATGCTGAAGTCACTTTAGACAGACCACTCTCCCTTCAGGTTGGTAACTATGGTGACATTGATGGACCTGGTTAACACCACAACAGTACCTGGGAGGTAACAATGGTGATGCTGCTTAATCAGGCAGGTAACCATGGTTAGGGCTGCTGTCCCACCATGGTTACACCCCACCTGTCCTACCTACCCAGTCTGCAGGTGCAGTGCAACAAGGGTTCTGGCATTCAGCCTGTGGCCGCCATGCACCCCGAGAGGATACCACACATGTTTGTCACCCCCACACCGCTGGTTGCCATGGGAACAGTTGGAGTTCAGATGAGGATCGCCACAGGTATGCTCTGTAAATGTTATATACTGTATACAGTCGCTCTACCCATCTTGAATCGATGCTGATGCAACGACCTTTAAAAAAACAAAACCATGAACCAACATGTGGTGTCACCTCTCCAGACTCTTCCTTCTCCTCCTTCATCAGCGCGGACCAGCTTCCCACGGAGTTCCCGCTGCGCTCTACCATCTACGTGGAGGTGTCCATCCGGCAACCGGCCCCCGAGCCGGGACTCTCGCTGCGGGTCAGGGACTGCTTCGCCTCCCCCGCCTCCCGCACCTCCGTCTGGACGCTGCTCTACGACGGGTCAGCCGCTGGCATCCCGATTACATCCGGGATGAGGCTGCACTTCAGTCATCCTGAGGGGAATCACTTGGAAAACAAGAGAGGGAATGGGAAGAGGAATGGGAATAATGCAGTAGGAGACTAGAAGATGGAGGAATACAATAAGAGAATGGGAGACGGAGGAATAGGAATACGTTTGGCTCACCTGGTCCCAGTGGGCGGGTATAAAATTCCAGCTAATTAATAAACAGCTGGCATATGATTTGGCTCTGAAAATAGGCTGCAGGAAGTAGGAACTCCCACAAGTGTCAATCAAATTACATTGAAAAGCAGAAATGCTGGTGTCCTTCCTGGTCTCTGTCTCCTTGCCGGTCTTCGTTCCTCCTGGTCTGTCTCTTGCTGGTCTTGAATTCTTGTCTCCCCTCCTGGTCTCGCCAGGTGCCCCAACCTCCTGGACCCCCTGGGGAGCACCTCCCCGGTGGACTCCCAGGGGGGCACCAGCGCTCCCTCCCAGGTCCGGAGGTTCGATGTCAAGACGTTCGCCTTCGTGGACCCCCAGACCGGCCAGCCCAGCACTGAGGAGGTAAGGGACGTGGGGGAACTCAGACCTAGCGCTAGCTCCTCCTGCCTACTTCCTTGAGGCCAACTCTGGTATTAATATGCAGGCCCTGATGGAGACAGACTCAAACTTATGTTCCAGCTAGGTGACCAGAAGAAAGGTGGGGATACTCCCCCTGCTGTAGAAGTATAAGCTTCTAATGCATCAATGGGGAGGGGCTAGGATGACCATCTTCCATGATTCATTAGAAATGCATGGGTGTTCGCATGAGATAGTCAGACTTGTGTATAAAGTAGAAGATTGGGGTCTTGTATTGGGTTAGATGTTGGTCCATACTAAAGTTTTGGACTCTAAATCATTACAACATGGTCATCTTCTACCTCAGTACCAATACCTCCTGTTTTTCATGTACCCCTCAGATTTTCTTCTACTGCTGGGTGGAAATCTGCACAGTGGACGCTGAGTGTGCACAGCCATGCACCATCATCTGTGAGTCTCTGAACTCTGCCTCAGACATAGAAACCCATGAGCCTTTCCTCAATGTACCCGTCCATTACCTCAGCCAAGCCTTGCCCACATACCTTACCCAAAGCATCCCTCAACTGATCTTAAACACAATGCATCCTTACCTCAACTCACTCTTACCATTTCACACTGTATACCAAAGTCAACCATCTTACTACTGAAAGTAATGTTTTCTATCGCATCATGGGAGGTAACCAGAAGCGGTCCAGTTCAGTAACGGGTTGTTTCCCCAGCCTCTGAGGTCGGACGGATGAGGCGCGAGGTCTGGTCTGACCAGGCCCAGCTGGTCTTGTTGGGACCACTACTGTTGGGACACAACAACACCAACTCTGAAAACCCATGTACCCATCAGAACACAAGTAAGACATCTAGAACCTTGTATCCTCCTGAACACAAGACTCCCAGACCCTTAGAACCCACCAGATGACAAGACCCCATTGAACTCTGTACCCACCAGAACACAAGACACAGAGCCTTTGCCCACCATCACAAGACATCTAGAACCCTCTGAACCTGGTGTCCATAGAGAACTTGGAGGGCTTCCTGACAATCTGTATTCCATGCAAACGGTAGGTTGAAGTGTTCCTGTGTGTGTATTGCAGTGTTCCAGGTGAACCTGTACAGTCTGGGGGTCGTAGGGGGAGCCCTGCTGGTGCTGCTGGTCTTCATCATCTGGGCCTGTGCGAGGGAACACCGCGGGAAAGGAGCAGGACCGCGAAGCCCCAGAACCCCAACAAACCCCTGATTAAAGACGTCACACCAACGCGTATTCACTTCTCGTTTTATTACAACTCTTTCCACGGATGTTTGTACAAAGTCAAAATACGAAAACATTGAGTTTATGAACTCCATATAAACTAAAATAATAATGTACTCTAAGCCAAGGCAGGTGGTGTGGGTGGAGGAACCTCTTGGTCTACTAGTAGGGTCTGAACTTCCTCTGTGCCCTCAGCAGTGATATCCTCTGTTTATCTTCCTCAAACTTCTTCCTCAGATCAGCAATGTCTGAAAGAGAACATTAAAACTCCAACCATCAACATCTGAACCATTATCTAATAACCAATAACCTAATACCATTCTACCAACAACACCAATGTGCCCAGTAACACGACTCACGTTCTTTCTGTGTGTTCCTGTGCTGCCAAGAGTAGAAATTCATCAGCTCTTTCCTCTTCTTCTTCCTGAGCTCCTTCTGCAGAGCCTTCTGATTGGCTGCCTCGCTGTGGGGGCGGGCCTTGGTGCCCTTGCTTCCTCTGGTGACCTTCACCCAACCCTCCTCATCCTCCTTCTGCTCCTCTGCCTCCTTCTCCTGTTCCTTTGCTTTCTGGAGAAAGAAAGGCAGTGATTGGACAGATGTTGGGCATTCTCTAAAAGACTATGTTGACCAATCACGACACAGAGACCTGTCTATTCTTTGACACAACTTATTTCCTGGTTAATAAGAATGTAAATTACCTGGATACAGGTATTTTTTGACCCTCCGATATTTACAGGGTTAGTGAACAGGGAAGTGAACCTATGTACACTACCTTTTCATGCAACAACTCATAATATTGATGACAGGACGCAGAGTCCTCACCTCCTCCTTCATCAGGTCATAGTCACGCATGAAGGCATCGACGGTCTCCTGGAGCTTCTCTGGCAGGATGATGGACTGGCGGTACTGCTGGGCCCATTCTGGAGACAACAGCTAAATGAGTGTACTGGGGGGGTAGTGTCAGCAATCTAGAAGCTCTACCTGCAGATCTGTAGCATTAGCCATCACAAAAAGCATGTGTTACAATGAAGATTACAAAGAAGATTTTGGTGTCCTATTCATAATGATATTACCAAACATGATACAATGCCCCTTTTAATTTTGTTCTTAAAAAAAACAAGAAAATTAAAGACATCCCTCTCAAGCTGACTAATAACATTCTAACCACAGAATTCAATCACCAGGGATTTGATTACAATACATATTGGGAATATACCCCTTATATTCAAATATGCTTGAAATGTTACACAATATTAACAGTTTACAACAGTTTTGCATGTGGTTTGTCCAAGTGGTTTTGCCGTAGCCCAGCAGAAGCGCTGCTCTGCTGTTGGTAGGTACAGTGTCAAATACTACTGTTTCTATAATTCACAATGATCCGGAGTTCATAGTGATCCAGAAAAGGTGACATGTTTCAATGCCAAGTAAACAAATCGTTTTCCCATTATTTGTTTCATATCTGGTTGGAAAGTGGGCTAAGCGGCTGACTTACTCTGTAAGCCCGTGGTGACCGGCTGCTTCTCTGTACTGACGAGCAGGGGGATGTTGTGAGGGTGAGATTTAGCCAACTTGATGCTCTTCGCTTTTCGAAACACAACGTAGCCCACTTTAAAGCCCTACAAACATACAATATTCCAGTTTAAAGCCCTGTAAACAACCAGAGACATACCGAGTGACCTGAAAACAAGTACATCTGATAATGTGCTAGCCAAGTTTCAGCGAGACATGCTAACCTGTTTCTCAGCTGGTTTGAAGAGGTTTGACAGCTGGAGCTCAGGAACCGGGGAAGAACCGGGTCTGTCGCTGAGCTCTACGGACAGGACGGGGCCGAACTGAGAGAAGATCTGGTTCACCACGTTCTGAAAACCGCCCCGCACACACACACTTCTCAGCTCAGAGCTCCATAGATAGATGGATCAATAAAACGTCATAACAACCCACATTATGAGGAAAAAATACAACAAGGGTTAAAGTTGATGACAGTAAAGAATCATCAACTTTACTCAAAATAGTAAAGAATAAACAATTGTTACCAATTTAGAAGACCAACTAATTGCGACGATCTAACTCTTTAAACATCGTCATAGCATTTATAGTTGTTAAGCTGCATTATTCACACTTCATCACAACATGTGTGGTTGTTGGATTGCTTTATCTAAACATGAAGAAACTGACCTGGGAGCAGTAGGGAGGGATGTTGAGAACGAACAGAGTCCTGTCCAGCGGTCGGTGTGTTTTCGTCTCGACTCGCACCCGGTGCTCCTTCACGTATAACTTGTGTTGTGTACCCGAGTCGGCGCTGAACTGTAAGGACAGCACTGAAACACGAAGAAAACAATACACATGTACATCCGTAACGATATTATATTCCGCCTATGAGGAATAATCTCTCAAATCGTTTAAAAAAAGCAATCCTTAAAACCCACAGCGGTTGCTGTATGACGCTCCCTGCAACGGAAATAACGCCACATCTCACATCTGTTTAACAATGTTATTTCCGTTTATAATACATGTATATAATCATGTGAAGTGTATGTCGCTGTTTATCAATACCTGCAAATCCACCAGGAATAACACAAGCATCACCAGCGGCGTGCTTCTTTGAGGAAGGCGCCATGTTTTTTCGGGACGACACGTGACGCCGTCGAACCGAAAGTGCGACTTTGGAAAAGTGACGTCTTCTGGTAGTTGTAGTTTTTACAAAGCATTTGACGCCGCATTTGCCTCGAAACGCGTCTCTAATCTCTAATTTTCAGATAATTAAGACAACCCTTCCCCAATAACTTCCCACATCCTAATCAGCGATACAGATTAATTTAACTTGACAAAAGTGACATTAATTGCATACTTTAGGTTTATACATAGCCGTGATGGAAAATGAACCCAACCGACCTTTTCTGTTCACTTCATTGTTTCCCCTTACATTTTTATGCGTGAACACCTGGGTGCGGCCGAAGTGGTTGGCCTTTGCTTGACCGATACTCCCCAATACCAGTAAACGCCACGAGTGACTGCTAGCGACGCCGGCCTCGACCCCGTGCCCTGAGCTGTTTGGTTCACGGAAGATATAGGGTCTCTGTGGTTGTCCTGAGGCCTCGGAAACGAACAGAGACTCTTTGTCTGGCAGAATGGGATGGCGCAGGAGAGTGCTATCCATCTCTGGGTCAAGTCGTATTTCAGTATCTCTTCAAGGTCGGGCTGAGAGCCCCAGGCGTTCACCATACGTACTCTCAGGCTGTTTATCTTACCATATAAAAGGCGCCTGTCAACAGTGCTTGGCGCGCAAGTTATGTCATGTACAGTCATGCACGTACAAGCACAAAGAGACACCTCATTGGGTCCTTCCCTCCTCTAATACCAGATTTCAAAATAAAGTGCTGAAGCAGGGATCCCGCTTCAGTCTTCCTTCCATCTGGGTTTGAGGGAGTCCTCACTCCTACTGGAATGTTCCTTATCATGTTAGTCCAACATGGTTGAAACCCCAGACATTACTTCACTTTGTTATTCAAGCATCCCTGCAGCTCTTGAAGGGCAGGGTAGTCTTCTGGTGGTTGGCCTCCCTTTGGAGTCTGGAGGGTGCCAAGCCATCATATTTTATTATTATTCATATGGACACAGCTGTGTGGCAAGATTTTTTTTTGTTTTGGCTTCAATCTTGACAAAAAAAGTCTGCCAGTAAACAAATACATTAGGATTTAATTTACACTTCACTGGGGATTTAACTCACATTTCGGATCAGTCAAATACCATAAACTATTATCCTAGTGCTTGTGAAGCACTTTGTATTGCTGTACAACTGGCCGATAGAGAGACGCACGTAGAAGGTCTACAAAGCATAATATTTAATGGGATGTTTTCACTACTTTATGATGTGGAGTCATCAGGCGTCACAGGACAACGCAGCAGACAGTCATGGCTTCTGATACAACTTCAAAAAGGCCAAACCAAGAGTAAAAGTAGAGACTTATAGAGGGGGAAAAAAGGAAACCACAAACATGGCAAAGGTAAGACATGAATTACTACAAACATATGAACAGTTTACCGGATTGGTGAAAAATCTGGAGGTCCAATTGAGGGTTTGTGTCATCATTGGGTTGGTGCAGGGATCAATGAGAAATTTTAGACCACTGTGAAACAACTACACAGCTCCAGGTACACACCAGTATTGCCTTGTTTTCCCCATACATTAAAACATTCCAGCAGCTTCCATTGGTCCAACTAGGAAATGCCAGGACAGCGTCTGGATACCGGAGGGTAAAAAATTCTAAATAAAATAAACTGAAAATTGGGGACAAAACAAACCCAATAGGCATTCGTGTCGTTCTGATGTCAAAATGCATCATATTTTAGACCGTGGGCATCTTGTGGTTAGAAAAATGAAAACCAGAGTATAAACGAGTTAGTTTATACTGATGGAGCGGGTGTGTACACATCTCTGGTCACATGACGGTGGAATTTAGCCAGAGCTTAACACTAGCTAAAAACCCAGATGCTAGCTAGATACAGGTCCTTAGCTTGAAACCATACGCTATCTAGAACCAGGTTACTAGCTAGGACCAGGACGTTAGCTAGAAACCACATACCAGCCAAAACCCAGATGCTAGCTAGAAACCACTTGCTAGCTTGGACCAGGACGCTAGCTAGAACCCACACACTAGCTAGGATCAGGAAGCTAGCTAGAGACTAGCCACTAGCTAGAACCCAGGTGCTAGCTAGAACCCACAAGCTAGCTGGGACCAGTACGCTAGCTAGATCTTGATGCGGAAGGCGGTGGCCTGGGAGTTGGCAGCAGCGCCGGTGGAGGAGGTGGGCGAGGCCTGGGAGGAGGGGGACTTGAAGAGGGCCTTGAGGATGGTCTGGGGGTCGACCTCAGGGGTGGGCTGGGAGGAGGAGCGCTGGCCGGCCGGGCGAGACAAGGAGGGCGGGAGGCCGTCTCGCTTCACACCTCCACCTCCTCCGGGAGTATCACTGAGCCTCCTGGTGGACGGAAGGGAGTGGGCGAGGAGAGGGCATTTTTTTCTCTTTGAGTTAGAAAATACAGAAAATTCCTCTGAGCTTGAATGAGCACCACCCAGTTCCGGACCGGTTCAGGAAGAATTATAATAACAAAAGGTGACGAATGTGAGTAAGTAATTAAATAGTCTAATAGTAATCAAACTGGATGGTTAAAACAGCGGTGCTACTTACAAGAGAATGGGCTGGTCAGAAGTGATGACGTTTCCTTGGATGTGAAGGTTACATTTCATGGGTTGGCCTATGGGAGAACACATCACATCAGCATTTGAACATGAGACGTATTGCATTGTTACATTACAATACACAGCAGTGAACAGCTGGGCTTCGGGCATCATTAGCCAGAAGGACTACAGCTGACACAAGGCACTTCTCATACATGGTCGACACATGAAGGAGGGCTCGTGTGTGTGTGTGTCTTTGGGCCGTACCGTCCAGACAGCGGTTGTTGTACTTCCTGTAGGCGCTGACGGCGTCGTCTTTACGCACAAACACCACCTCGGCCACGCCCACTTTCACCAGACGTGCCCGCTTTAAGGCGCCGCACACACAGAACAGCTCCTGGGCAGGTGAGGGACAGAGACAGGGAGAGAAGGACGAGAGGGAGGGAGAAATGTTGTCAAGAGACATTAGAAACCCAAACCAATAATATGATGATCTGAACCAATCAAAGAGAAGCAGCATTAATAACCATATAACATTTAATACAAAGTATTGAATGTCCTTAATAACAATGCAGTATATTTGCAGAGCAAAGGGATGGTTATACGTAAATGAAGACGACAGTGTATAGTGGTGGTGGAATGTGGAATATTAAGGTGTGGAATATTATTATCAAGAGCACAGTATGCAGTAGAGGGAGGGAATTAGAAGAGGGAAGGCGAGGTCATATTTGACTAGAGTACAGTATATATGCAGTAGAGGGAGTGTATTGGCATAGGGAAGGGTACAAATGCAATGATGTATGCAGTAGAGGGAGTGCATATCTGCAGGTTCCTCACCACTATGTCCTCCTCGGTTACTCGGGGGTGCAGGTTGTTGACTGTGATCTTGGTTCCCTCTAAAGGACTGACGGCCGGCTGGACAACACAGGGTGAAACACACGAAGAACAGGACATTTAGTTGAGATTAATTGAACATTTATAATGGGGGCGGGAGATGTGGGCCCTGCTGCCATGGGCGACAGAAGGCGTGTCCTTCTGTCGCCCATGGCAGCAGGGCCCACATGTAACACAGTTACATGGTGTAGGCTTAAGCTAAACTGAAAGCCATGTTGGCCAGAGAGTGCATTTATGTTAACCTAAGACAGCACGATGCTGACGTTAACCTGAGCACTTTGCTAAAGCTATCCTGAAAGAGTGTACGCTAGTGCCGATGCTAATCCTCGAAAGGTGTATGCTAATGCCAACCTGAAAGAGTATGCAAATGCTGATGCTAGCACTACATCAATGCAATTCTGAAAGAGTGTATGCTCTTATGTTAACCTGATATGGCTATACTGGTAGAGCAAATGCTAATGCTTATGATGCTTACCAGAGAATGCTATACGTATGCTATACTGACAGCGTTTTGCTAATGCTGATGCTAACCTGAGGCGGTGCGGCGGGTGGTGGACTGAGGGCAGTGGGGGCCTGCTGCAGGGTTCTGGAGACAGGCTTCAGGGCGGCGCTTGAGGAGCGGAAAGCTGAGGGGCTGGGGTTGGGCCGGGGGGGCCTGGGGCGGGGTTTGGGACCCTGGTTTCGGGGGGGGGTTTGCGGCGGGCAACGGTGGGGGGGGGGGTTGGGGCGGGGGGGGGGCCACCGGGACCGGGGCTCTAGGGGCTGTGTAGGCGTCATTCTTCACCACCTTGGTGATGGGGGCCGACATGGAGAACGGGGAGCCCATGGTCCCCGGCTACAAGATCACAATAAAGAGAAGCAGGGTTTTTTTTGTTTTTTGTTTTTTAAACCTGTACACCTAAGGAAGCAAAGGACAGTTCTGTCCATGGCCCACATATAACTGGACCGACCCAATTTGGGTTCCGACACGTAGTTGAAAGTGATGGACATCAGGATCCAAGTATGTTAAATAACCATAATAACAGTTGGATGTATCCACTACAAACCCACCCATTATCTTGTAAGGAAAATGTCAAAAGGCATATTCATATACATCTCAAAGTCAGCTAATAAACATATTCTTTGAGACTCAGCCCTGCAGAAGTGTAGTCTGAATCCCCACTTGAATGTATTGTTTGTACTTCCTTGTTGTCCCTTTAAGAAACACTGGAATCTGACACTGTCTGCACCAAAATGTTCATTAGGCAGTGTTCTAGAAGCTTTGTGAAATCGTTTAGCAAAACAGAGCCATGGAAATTAGTGGATTTAAATATTGTTGTTTCGCCCCGGATAAAACACAACCATGTGTACAAAAACCACAAACTAGGTTTGTAGGCAAGGTTTTCAGTGTGAACATCTGACCACATCTAGTGTCAGTGTCTAGCTTTGAATGCTCTCCTACCCGTGACTGTTGCATGTTGCTGTTGTTGTTACTTGTGGTGATCTTCATTTGCTTGGTGGGAATGCCGTCATGTTCACCTGTAAAAGACTGATGCACAACCAACAGTCAAAAGACATGCTTCACATCACAATGGAGACCCCCCCATAACCGCAGTGCTGCGGCCCCATGGCAACCCAACCAGCATTGTCTGTGTGTTCAGACGAAAAAATGGTGACCCACTGGAGGAGATAGAGATTTCTTTACCTGTCCACCTAGACGGACCCCGCTGGACAGCCCCACCGGCCGTTGCTGTAAACAGACAGGCTGGTCCATTATAATACAGTGTGGTTTGACAAACGTAAACCATGAGACACAGTAATATGTAGATGGCTTTAAGACATCATAGACGTAAATGTTTTGTAAACAGATTTTTTTTTTTTTTTTTTATGTCATTCATTCCTCCTACTGTCCTCTACTCTCTGCTGTGATGTCACATACAGGACTAATAAAGTACATCATCAAATGATACACCACAAGGTCCTTGACTCAGGCAAGACCAGGACATGGACGCCGGCAGCCGGTTCTGACCTGGATGGTCTTGGTGATCTTGAAGGGAGCCGCCGCTGCCGCCTGGCTCTGCGACGCCCCGATGCTCCTCTTCAGGCTCAGCCGGTCGCGGGCATCCAGTGGCTTGGAGGGCATGGACCCACCCCGCACGCCCAGACCCCCCACCTGGAGGCCGGTTGGGGGGAACTGCCGGCCCACCCCGCCACCACCACCCCCCAGGGACCCGGGGCCACTGTGGATGTGCATCTGGGACATGTGGTTCATCAGGTGGTGCTGACCGGACGCTGGGTGCGGGTGAGCAGTCTGTGGAGAGGGGCCCAGCTGGTGGTGGACCTGCTTACGAGAGTTGATCATCTGCCGGGCGTCCTGCACAGCTGCCCCTCCTCCCCCTCGGATTCTGAAGCGCGCGTCTTTCTGGCCGAGCTTCTCTCTGGCGTCTTTCACTTGGAAACCTGAGGAGAGGAGGTGGAGCTGAGTGACCCCTTCACACGACCCTGCGTGATCTTGTCATTCAATCTTTGTATTCTAGCGGCCAGTCAGCCAAAGTTCTATTCTTTTACTCAAATCGCTTACACCTCAGACCACTCATATTCATGCACCATCTTTACATCACTTTTCACTAGCATTGAGTGATTTAGCAGATGCTTCCATCCTGTGAATCCAGATACATGTCATTGAGGAGCAGGTAGGGGTTAGACCTCTTGCTTAAGGATGCCTACAAGTTGGACCGCAGAAATTGGGATCCACCATTATACTATTACTAGACTTCTCTATCCCGTTGTACGAAATCTTATCTATTGCTGCCATGGTCACACGCTTTGACTTGCCTGCACCAAGTCCGATCCTCTGACGAACATCGTTGGCTCCGATCTTCTGCCGCGCGTCAAAGCCGCGGCCCGACGCCCCAGCACCTCGCCCGAACATTGGTCTGGAGAAAAGAAAGAGGCATTAGTTCCTAACCATTGTGCCTTGAGGGAGGACTAGTCGAGCCCTGACATTCTGTGGGATTTCATTGATAATCCTGCTGACATAGGTTACTGATATAAATAGTACTGTTTATGAAAGTTGAAAGGAAATTAAAGTTTGGGCTCAATTTCTAAACATTCAATTTCACAAATACTGCAATTGGCCATCACATTTGCAGGAACCTGTATCCATATGATACCTTTTAGTGTGTGCAATTTTTGCCAACATGGTAAATACCCTAGTAGTCTACATATAATATTCTTTTGATAGTTTGCGTGAAATGTTTCATAATCATGCCCTTACAACTTTGTTGTAGGTGATTTGATGACGTGTAAGAATGTCTGGTTGGGGTCCTCAGCCCCATGCGGGTTGGGAACCTCGGACTCCAAAACGACACATGCCATGTCGTCGTAAATCACCGCCAGACTCATTAAAAGAAAGTGTCATAGCGTTCATCCTCCAACGTTAGAGCTTCGATGTAAAAATATATTCTTCTTTTTTTAAATCGTATTAGTTTGGCTGTTTGAATCATATACCTATGCACGATATACTTCGTTCAAGACTGGAGGACGGACGGCAACAGACAGCTTGGCATCGATAGTCAGCTGTCTGTAGCTCCGCCGCAAGACTGAATGAGCGACATTGTTGTTCTCCACAACCAGGGGAGGTAAATACGGTGTTGGATAACCTCTAATATCCTGGACATAAAGTGCAGGTTTCAGCATATGGGTCTCATAATTTTATATTCATGTATAGATATGTATATATCTTTCTATATATAAATCTATATCCATGTATACACACACACATATATATACACACACACAAATATACACACACACACACACA
>JAOPJK010000084.1:3920307-3932905 GCA_027123565.1 Phycis chesteri
CACACACACACACACACACACACACACACACACACACACACACACACACACACACACACACACACACACACACGTTAAACTACCAAGCGTCTGGGAAGCATGACCCTCTGTCTGACGCGGACATCCAAATCAAACGCTGCCTTGGCCCACGTGCCACTTTGCTGGCACGCTGGGCTGAATGCTGCCCAGATGTCGACCCGTTGATAGACTTTGCACATCCACACACACACACACACACAGTGGCGTTGTACTGTAGTGTCTGAGAAGCTCAGGCCTCTCTTGGACGCCGCCGCCGCCGCCACTGACCGGTGCCCAGACGGAGCGCCACACATCCAAACACACCTCGCTGCCCGTTTCCCTTGGCCGCCGTGTCAAAGACTACACTGAGAGGCACGTTGACGTCACGAAGGGAAAGCTACCCGCGCTAGGAGCAGGGTGGAACGTTGTCAAACAACTATGTGGGAGAGACGATGGCAAAAACAGAGGATTTGACTCCTGGACTGAATGTTGTGTTACTGCAACAGTGATACAATTTCATAGATTGCCATGTTGTATGTAAAAAAAATACTAATAATTAAAAAAAAAAAAGGGTTCACTTCCCCTTTAAAAATGCAACTTAAGTTCACTAGACTAAAGTAGCCTACAAGGTTATTAACACAGAACAAGTGATGGCCGTAATACAAACAAACTAAGCATGCATGAGGATAATCTTCCCTAGTCGGGGCGGGACGAACAACAGACGTCGCATGGACTTTGACATCCATGCAACCGACCAAATAACTAAATCACCGTACCACGGTGACTGCAGAGGTCAACGCTAACGCAGACATTTCCCAGAAAGGAGCTGTAAAGGGGGATTTTTTTATAGGTCTTAAATGAATGAGAACCCCCCCCCGCAGGCCAACCAGTTAAGTGACCAAATGGAGATTTCACAACCGCGCCGAGTAAACAAAAGTACACTTTGTTCACGGGGTGAAAATGTCTACAACTGGCAGGCAGCCTTTATGACTATTTCATAACAGCGTTGCACCATATTAGAGTGCGTTATTTTGAGGTGGATCGAGGCTGGCCAACCGTTGCCTGCCTACTCATGCTTCAGACGGTGGGGGGGGGGGGAATGGTTCTGTCTGCAGTCACCGGGCTTCTGGGAAACATCCTTTTGACTGTGGCCGGCTGCATTCCTGCATAACCTCTGGTCCTTCAGGGCTCACGTCAGCCACATCAGGGCGGTGGTGATCACAGAGGCTTACACAGGGGCATACAATCACTATCCTAAAAAGAGTCTGAAAATACCTGGCTGTACATTTTTTCCAAAAGGCAAACGTCGGGAGAAGGGGGTAATACAGTTGCCAAGTTCAATATAACAGTGTGATGCATAGGGACCCTAAAGACACATGACCAGTGCATGAGGCAGTGCAATGGGTCATTGAGTCATTTCAAAGAAGGAGGAAACAGGCCGAGACTGTGTGATCACTGCCTCGGCCTGCCCGAGGCATTTACACTAAATGCAGTGTGAATGCATTTAGTGTGTCTTAACTGAGTGTCTTAACTGAAATCACCGACAGGCATGAACACCAGAGATCAGTATAGAAATTACAACGGATGTCAAAAGAAAAGTGAGTTAACAGTGATTATTAAAAAAAAACAAATTACACTTTTTTTGTCATTAAAACAACTATTTATGCTTTCTGGGCAGTAATTTAGTTCCACATCTCTTCTGGGAACAGCCTTCAGAAGTCACTGTTGAACTTTTAACATAGTCATCATTCAGTCCATTTCAGATAAAACGATGCAGATTGCTTCATTGATTGCTGGCCTTCCCGCTCGTGCAGACGGTGATGCCCGCTCCTTGCTTTGTCATGAACTAAAAGGGCCTTGTCCGCGCCCTGGTCGTTCATTTACGACTGAAAGTTGAACCTTACTGCCATGGGGCTCACTGGGATTAAGGCTGACTGACTCAGCCAGAAACTGCAATCCCAAATCGCGAGAACCGGGTTGGTGTCACGAAAAACATTTCCACATTCCACATTTCTCTGCACTGCCAGAGAGCTGTTGGTTGTAAGTTAAAACACCCTCACCATCCCCCAGCTTCTATTTAATAGCCAACAAAACAATGTCTCCTCCATAAAACACTACTCACTACTGGTATGTTAGGTTTTACAGCCCCTTTTCTATCATCTTATGTAATGAGACACGAGTGTGTTTACAGTTCAAACATGGCGCAGATAATGCGAATGCATCTTGTAAAAGCCCACCATGCGTGTTACAGGCTGGCGGGAAGTCTGTAACCTGGTAGCTCAAGTATCCAACAAGTGGACCCAATGGAAATTACTATGAATGTGCTTGGCTTTGGGACACAGTAAAAACAGCCCCCCAATTGTGTTTATTGATAAGTGTAAATACTGAGGTGACTCAAGGCTGCAGAGTAATGCTAACCCGCCGACTTTCCCACACGCGTTTTCGCTGTGTGTGAAAACTGTTGTGGCAACATTTTCTCATCACCACACACTAGGGGCTTTCTGGGAGGTCAACCAAATATCAAACGTCACAGATTATACATTTTTTAAAGACGAACACCATAGTCAGGGATCAAACTTACAACAAACATGAGGACAAAAGCCATTGCTTTGCTTCTACTTACAACCGCTAGATGCCAAGTGTTTTCTTGGTGGTTTGCAATCGTTGAATTTCATGACATCACACATGTTGACTGAGGCTAAAAGAAGTTGGACCAGAACTACACTCTTGCACTCAGAATTGAGGCCAAAGCCCATCACAATGTGCGTGTGTGTGTGTTTATGTATATGTAATCACAGGTGTGCTGTAACGGTTTAAGCACTGTAGCCACAAAAAACTAGAACACCACCAGAGGCAAGAGCAAAACGAAAATTTGAATCATCAAATCATCGGGAAGACGATTTGCTCAAATTCTCAGTCAAACAATCATGAGTTTTAAACAAAAGAAATCAAGTGCATTATAATAGCCATAACCAAATAAAACAGGATCTTGAGGCTGCTGCAGGCATTTCAAAATAAACACCCCAAACTCCAGTTTTATCCTGAATACCATGTGTAATTAAGACAGGAGGGAGGGAAACTGGGCTCTCCACCTCCAAAGAGACCGGCCACTGTTTGATTGCATAGATTAAATTAATTCTGGTATGTTATACAAGCCTATATTACAGCACATTATATTACGCCAACAGTAGCCTACGTTTTCTGTCAAATTCAACGCAGATGCTGACATGAACGAACGTGCACATTGTTATGGTCCACATTGTGAAAGCGAATCCGTCTTTCAGAGGCGGTTGGTCATTGAGCAGAGGTGCTGTGTTTTGCCTACCGGGGACGGAAGTGTGGCAGCCTGATGGTTTACACAGATTGAAGATAATCTGCCAGCCTAACGTGAGGGAGGGAGCCGCACTGCCACCCAAAACGTGCCTTGCTTTCGCCAGCGGGGCTCCAGCCGGCGGTGAACGTGCACGGGGGCCCTGTGGACCGGCGTTTCGATGAAGGAAGAACTAAATTGGATGCACCGGGGGGGACAGCTGACGGCTTTAACGAAAATCACATTAAAAAAAAGAAAATCACATCTTGTCAATATTTTTACGACAGACTGTCCAAACAAACCCAAAATATACTGAAAATCTTGAAATTGGGACGACCGTGGCCAGGACTTTTCACAATTACGTGCATCTACGCATGACACAATTTATTAATCAGGCATAATACTCAGGCAAATTAATTTACCTGAGAAATGGCTAATTAAACACACTTTTGTATTGCGGTCTGCATTATTTGATATAGCCTATCTATAGTAGAGTCTAAATGAGCAGCAACTCCTAGTCCTCCCCGTGAGAGAGGTCGGGCAACTAAATCCAGGACGACCAGAGCTCAAGGGAATCAGGAAATGACCAATCTGAGCCTGGGCCATTTGTCAAGACAGAGCCCTAGTTTACTGCAGATGGCTGTGGCGAGAGGGGGAAAAAAAATAAAATAAGTCACCAGACACTGCAACAAGCCAAACATTTGGTGGACCATAACTTCCAACTTCCAAGAGGCCAAGTCAAACTCACGGAGACACAATATCAGGATGTTCCAGCTGGCCTCAAGCGCCACAGAAAACAGAAAGACATCACATGTGCTAAATAAACATTACCAGGTGGTCTGACTGACACACGCGCACGCGCGCACACACACACAAAAGGGTGGGGAAACCTTCTAGAATATTCAGAAAACGTGAAAACTCCATGCGTTCTTTTTTTTGTTTTCATGGTTTCCCCAAAGGTTCTCCCAGCCCAACTAACCAACATGGCTGCTCGGTGAATAAGGGCTACACAGTACTCTCTGCCGTTCTCATTTATCGCTGAGTAGACTTGCTCCGACTCTTTCGATATAATGACATTAAACTACTAGATTACTATTCGACTAGTAGGTGAGGGTAGAAGGTGGGAACAATGACTGCTTTGATCCCACGCACAAAATGTGTTTTGGTTTCAACATAAACGATTTGCCTGTGCAAATTTGAAAGGTCAATTTCAAGACACAGTGCTTCTGTTTGTCACCCAGGTTTACATTTCCTGTATATAGGTTACCAGGTTCCACGTGGATATATTCCGTCATTATACCAAATGGCTGTGGTTATGATTGTTCACAAATAAGAAACGCATTGTGGAACACTGTTTACGGGGGCACATTGCTTTGAATACATCTTAAATTTGGCTGCGTTTTATTTGTATATAGTCTGAAGGGGGTAAGGGTGCTACTGTCGTTGCCCAGGCCCCAGCGCTGGGCACAAATACATTTCGCACTCAAACAACCACATGGTAAAAAGCCCTTTATATCATCGCCACGTAGCATTAGCAGTAATTAAGAATTAGCTAAGGAATGGTAAGTGGTGGTAATTGCCGAAACAGTTTGTAAAACGTTTAGCGAAGGGATTCGTTTGGTTAAGGTTTGGGGTCAGGATCAGAGCAGCACCACAGAAATTAAATAAAACTATCTTTGTGTAATCTATATAAAATACTCTCAAGGAAATTGAATGTCAAACTATTACATTCCCTTTATCGTGAAAGTGTGTCCTTAATGTGTTCCTGAGAACCAACAGAAAACTGATTTAGAGTAAGACCGACAAAAATTATAAACAATAAAAAAAATAAAAAAAACCTGAAACTCAAGTCGTCAACGATATCCTGATGTCCCCTTTTAAAAAGAAAACCATAAGGATTCCTGAGTCTCCGGTTTCGTAATAACGACTGAATAATGGAATAACAGGTTAGCATGCTATCATTATGTGAGAACACACGATCCCAAAGTAAGGAAGCACAGGCACCATTAGAGGGCAAGAAATACCCCCCAAAAAAAAAAAAAAAAAAAAAAAACATGTATCAAATACACGAGTACTCGTGTATTTGTTTTCAGGCGCTTTAGCCATTTCCAAGTCTGCAGTAGTTTCCACCAATACACACCTATCAAGAGTCAGTCCAACTGCATTGTATTGTATACGGTCTATGTGTGTTTTCCTTCATACACTCATCCACTGGCCACACAGTTTTTAACAGCGTTTCCACCGCTATTTAACTGTTGTAGAGATACCGGGCTACACTTCTGAACCGCGATTATCCACTGGGAACATGGTGAAAGGTGAGAGGCATTTGGTTTCATTGCGTATTACTCAGGTCATTGTTTAGGGCGGGGTACTTTGTAATTCGCCTAATGTGTAGAAATATTGACCTAACAATGGCACTATAGAGGAGTGCTTCTGCCTGACGGCGCTGCTTGTAAGCACCGTCTCCTGGGCAGGTATATATACGCCGGCAGGCACACGGGTGTCGTAGGCGTGATCCCGTCTTGAGTTCCACGCGTCACACAGCTGTAACTCAGAGAATATCCAATATCTCTCTTTGCTCGCCTCGCCCTCGCCCCCCCCCCTCCTGCGCAACACAAAAACGGCAATACGTTCTCGTACACGTTTGCACCCGTAGTCAGCATATGTGGCTCATCAGGCCAGCTGTGGTCTCCAGCGTATCGAAAAGGCCGGCTTCCTGCTGCTGCGCGGCCTTCATCCGCCCCGGCTCTGGAATAACAGTTGACCTTTGACCTGGACATAGATCACTCTTGGACTGCCGCGGAATGTTTGGATGGGGAGGATGTGGCTCTTGTTACCAAGGAGAGAGGGATGGCTGGGGAGGGCGGGGGTCGACCTCGCCACACATCAGGAAGTCTGGTACACAGGAGGCGGGTCACACCGCGGATGACCCACATAGGAGACGCGGGGACATGAAATAACGGCAAAAATACCCGCGCCCTTCACGACGGTGAGCGATGAATCATTTATGTGCAGGAGAGGGCTTGGGTAAAATGCAGGCGTGCAGAATTCGACCGAGAGTCGGAAAGGGAGTCTTTTTGCCTGAAAGCAAAGCTATAAATAATTAATGGCGCCACGGTGACATGGCCAAGAACACCACCCCTCTGCTTCCATACCAGGCCCTCACGCTCCCCTTTCAAATCCCCTCTACTCATCCGGCCCTCCTCCAGGGACCACCACGCCTCTGTTGTTCGTTCTCCCTGTCAATACGTGACCCCGTCATATCGATTCAGTTCGCCAATTAGGAAATACGCATTTGGTGTGTTTCAGACTGCGCGTGTTCACGTTTACTATATCAAAACGGCATCCGATTCGTGGTCAACTTCACTCTGAGAAGATGGGTTGGGTCAGGGCTCATTGGGCTAGTGGGTTTGCTTTTGTGTCTGTCTGTACAACACAACTACTATGGAGATACTAAAGAATAATAACAAATTGTATACTGTATTTTTGCAGAAGAGGAATATTTCCTTCTCCTGTGGGCAGTCGAGATCTCGCCAAGATAAATGTGCTTCAAGGAAACACTACAGCTGTGAGGTCACATGGTGACCTTATCCATATGATTAATTAAGGCATTGTGCTTTTACCTAAAGCCTCCGCGTTCGCCGAGACATGGAAAGCAAACAAACACTAAATCAGACCGACTCTCACACAGGTGTTTCGCGGAGAACAAAATGATTAAATGTATCGTGGGGAGGGTTACTGCTGACTGAAGCACCAGGAAGCCTCCGTGTCCACGGCCTTAACGTGCTTCTGACTTACAATGGAAGCCAAAGCCAACAAAGTCGACGCACAAAGGTGTTTGTCTGCCGATCTCTCAAGACGAACGCTGCTAGGGAGCGAGCGGTGTGGCCTTCAAATCATTTTAGTCTGTCTGATGAAGCCAACCTTTCCTTTAAATTAAAAAAAAAATCTAGACTTGCTACATTACTTGGCATCACACCCCGGATTTGCCCCAATTAAACCTGCTCAACTCGCCGGCCTCATTTGATTGGCCTTGCTGATTGCGGGAGTTCATGTGCGTTGCCCCGAGGCTTGTAGGCTCCATTGCATTCCAGTCCTTGAGAGCGTTCCAGGTCCACATACAACACCCGGTCGGGGCAGAAAGATGTCTGCTGAGGCAATTCTCTCAATTCTATTGATTTTGTATCTTGTGACCTTGCCATCGTTGTTCATAGGGGCTCACCACTGACTTTCTAAACGAACGCCAAGAGATTCGCCAGCTGATGACTACATGTTGGTACCAACACATGTGGCAGCTATTAAACGCACGATAAGATAACATTACTTCGACCAACAACTGTCGCAAGAATACAATATTGGCTGATTAAAAGACTATATGATTGGAGCAAACTGAGATAACATTATTCCAAGTAATTGCCTCCAAGGACACAAGCTCAAGGAAATATTCCCCTTCCATTGGCTGAAGCCCTGATGAGTCAGTACATGAGAACATAGACTGACTCACATTCACTCAGCATGACTCAGGCCTCTGTAGCAGGAAACTGACTATATTGAGCAGGGTTTCCAAGTAAACGTTGAGTCTGTTAGTGAAAAGAAAAAAGCCTAACCCATCAAGGAACCAGGAGTTTTCTAAAACCTTGGCTAACGCTAAACACACACACTCACACACACACACTCACACCACCCCCTCTTTCCTCTCCAGTCCCCCTCCCCCCTTCTCTCACACTCACACACACACACACACACACACACACACACCCTCTCTCACCAGGAGGTCACTTGCTCATAGCTTCTGGCAGAATTCTTGAAAACAATACAATTCTTGAGAAACAACTCCGTACATACTGGTTGAGCCCTTTTGTTAAAGCACACACACTTTCTGGTACTACTGACAATAAGAAAGTCCCACAAGAACCATGAGCTAATCTGTCTTCAATCACATACTATAGCAATTAATAATGTTGGTTTGTACCGAGCCAATGACGTAAGCTAGCTTGAGGAAAGTGTCCCGAGTTTCTGAGAGATTCGGCCCTACGAGAAACATTACCTTTTCATGGAAACCGAGTGTGCAATTTTTTCCAGAAGGGCATCCAGTTTCTGAAAATCCAGCAAATCGTTTGACTTGGCATGCATCTTGTAATCCATTTAAAACACGCCACGGAAAGGACGGCGAAACTCGAATAAAAAGAACAAAAAAAAAAAACAACAACCAAGTTTTCCTATCCTCTCTCAATCTCAAAATCTATCCCAAAACACAGGAAGAGATTCACTCTCGGGGCTCCAGTTTGAGTCGTAAAATCCAGGTCATTTAGGCGTTCGGGTTTAGATCCATTCCGAGCACCGAGGCGGCTGTTTGGCGTTTCCGAACTACCGAGGAAGAAAAAAAAAAAAAACCCAGAAAACAGGCGAGGAGCGTGGAGGTTTCGGGGGGGCCTGCTGCCTGCGGGCTGTGTTAGCTGTGGGAGCCGGTCTTCTCCCTGACCCATCCCCCTCTCAGAAGCACAACGGCCCAGTTGCCACAGGCTCTTCGCTCCATTGTGTGTCTCCTCTCCCTGGGTCTCCCCCACTCAAATGGACACCGGTGGCCGACGGGTGAGGGGGGGTGGGGGGAGGGGGGGAGGGAAAGAGAGAGGCCAGAGACGGTCCACCGACGCGGTACAGGAGGCGGCACACCGATCCAGAAAGCCCTCGTTCGGTCTCCCTCTCCCTCTCACTCCGGTATAGCGGCGTGCTGTTACTCAACAGCAAAAAATGGCTCTGCTGCTTCCTCATTCGGCGGAGCCTCAGCCACACACTCACCCCTCCCTCTTTTGCTCTCCCACACACACACACACTCTTTCGGCCCCTCCCCTTCCCCCTTCCAATTGCTTGAGTTCCCTTGCTGCTCTCTCTCCCCCTCTCTTGCTGTTACACCTTTTGTCATCCCCCCCTTCCCTCCCCCCCTCCCTCCCTCCCACCAACACTCTGTCTCCATCGATTTCACCCGGCCCTACCCCCACTCACTCCCTTCCTTAGAGGGATCTTGCGTGTGCCTCACCCACCAATTGAAGAGCTCCCTTGTCCGCCCTCCCTTTCTCTCCCTCTCCCTCCCTCCCTCCCTGCCTGCCTGCGCCTCTCCCTGGCCGTCTTTCCCTCCCCCAGGAAGCGCTTGCATTATGGCTAGACTACGCCAATACAGCGGCAGCAGTCGCGCCGAGCCCTTGTGAACTTTGAGACTAATGGGGGGAAAACCGAAGACATCAAGGGAGAGGCGGTACTACGGTAAACACCGCGCAATCACACAAATGATACGCAGCTGTGGACACACCGCTCACAGGAGACCTTCTTATTGTTGCCAAAGGTGTCTTGATTAAAAAAAAAAAAAAAAACGGCCACAGTACAATAAGTCAAAAGGCATGCGGTACTTACATTTTTTGATTTGATTGGAATTGGATTATATTGAAGACGTACGTTTATATAAATACCCAAGAGGGGATATATTCAAAACTGCACATCTTGGCATATCTCTTAACGTTTTAAAGTTTAAGGAAAGTCCATGAGGTAAGGCGACACAAGATAAATATAGAAGTGTGTCTGGGGGTGATCTTGTGACCAGGCCTTCAGTCTTTCTCACTCACACAAGCAAACAATTGTTTCATGTCACGGGGTGGCAGTAGCTCAGTGGGTAGAGTGCGTGGACAGAGCGAGTTAGTTGTCCACTAACCGTAGGGTCGGCAGTTCGATCCCCTTGATCCCCCCCCCTCCTCCAACTGTCCACATGTCGAACCCCACAAATGTAAGTCACTTTGGACAAAAGCATCAGCTAAATGCCCCTTTATTATGTCACAATGTCTACACTAATCAGTGTTGGACACATCACACTAGGGGGTCCCCAGCCACTGGCCAGGATAACCGCACCACACCAACAAATCACCTCCTCACAATAACGGACTGCCTATGATTTGGTCTATAACTGGAACAAACTTTAAAAACCTAAATTTAAACCGTTAACGATAACACACTCCAAGGTCTTTGTGGGGGGGGGGAAAAGCACCATGAAGTCATAGCAATTTTGGCTTTGAGTTAATGGATTCATTCTTAACATTCCATGCTGAAATGCTTAAACATACACTCTCCATACCATTGGCCACATTGTCACTTGATCAGTTAAGGCCCGCAACGCCTCCTACAGTGCAGAGGCAACCTCTTTGGGGCAAAACTCTGCAGGCAATCAACTCTCATGTAACAAGCCATGTTACTGGGATTTGGAACAACAAGACCAGGTGAGCCAGGACATGGGCCAAGTAAAGGAACAGGCGGGAAACAATGGCAGAAAGACTGGGATGTGACAACAGCATGCTTAAATAGTGAGTTGAAGATCAGCCAATGAGTGGAGTAGTCAGTGTGAGTGTGAGTGGACACGCACACACACAATGTTGTATGCTGCTGTATGCAGACATCAGATCTGGGCGGTTAGTCAATATCATTACAGCCTCCATTGGGACAGCATGTATAAAATGAATATCTTGTCACTTACATTTGTACTCCCAACAGTTATGAGGTTTGAAAAAGCTTTACGAAAAGAAAACCTACATTATCATATGGCATCATCATTTTTTAACCCTGCTTATTTGAGAAACGGGGAACTCACCTCAACACTTTCCGGGTAGCGAGTACTAAACATTCAAGTTGGTCCCAAATTTGGAAAATGGAGGGCCTGGCCTCCCTCCCTCCATTTTCCTCACACAATATAATAACGCTGACTTAGGCAATTTCTAAACCTTAGGCAACTGGGTGGGAGAAGGCAGGGGCGGTATGAATATGCAAATGAGTGCATCGCTCCATTTTTAGGAGTCAAGCTAGGGATGCATATTCACACTACATCAATATCGTGGCTACATGGCCGCCTGTCAAAAAGGTTTAACCAATTGCATCCACAGTCAGTGGGTTGAAATAAAAAACGAATAAACCCATTACAAGCATTGTCGAGTGACGCTGGTATTATTGCAATAATCCAGCTGCATCAGCGAACCGATGCTCTTCTTCAAAGATTTTGCGCACGAGCGAACACAAATGTACACAAGACCGACAGAACATGGAGTTTAAGGAGGGGGGGGGGGGGGCGATGGAACGAAGTGTTTCACATCACACAGTATTATGTAAGGAATAAAGCGCGACAGGGTTCTAACGCAACCACGGCCACACCGCCACCCCCGTCGCACGTTATTTTGCAATAACAGGACAGCACAGAGTGGCTTGTTCCGCTTATACCAGACACCAACTGTGATTATGTATTAGGCACTTTCATCCGTAATATGTTGGGTTTTCGCTCAACTTCAATCAGCGGACATTTTCATATCCTTCCCCCCCGGTGCTCTGAGCGTATTGGTTTGGCAACCAGATGGTCGATAGTTCAATTTGACAGTTGTTTTTCCATTTTTGAGAAAAAGATGCGCACCCATGCCTGCGAACGTTATTGCCCAATCAGGATCAGGAGCAAATAACAGCAAATAAGGACAATAGTCAATGGGCAGGAGCTTGGGTGAAACCTGGCACATTTCGAAATTTAAGGCAAGCACTATTGGGCTTTTAATAGCCTTCAATGGGAGTGAAACTACAGGGTTTTCCGGTTGCATCACTACAGTTCCCATACGGGTGTAGATTGTCTTAGCCTGATTATATCCTGTAATCGGCCATTGGTGTGAGTGTAAACACACTCAAACGTGTTGCTGGCATTCACGCGTGTATTTATAGCTGTTGCTTTTGCAATCAGGTGACTCAAGATGCATGTTAATAACGCATCAGTGTCCATGGTGGAGGGCTGAACCCAATACGACAAGGCCGGCTCTGTGAAGAGGGGGGAGAAAGCTCAACTGTACGGATGTAACAGATGACTTGAAGTGCATAAACATACACAATAAGAGCTACCAGAGCCAGCCTTTACCTCAGTTGACACACACAATGAGATCAGGTGAGTAGCACCCCACCACATCACGCAGCTGATGTGAGCTGCATGACCACAGAGCTCTGCTGTTGCGCAGTGCCTTGATTTCCCAGATTACGCTAGTGGGAACTCCCCGAATGAAGCCCCAGACACCATGCTAACTGGCCCGCTTCCCTGTCCACGTGCCATATGCAACCTTCACAGAGACAATACAGCAGCTGCCAGTGTGACAAAGCCAACCAACAGTGACTTAAAGGAGGCCAACCCAGTGGCCCTGGAGAGAGAGAGAGAGAGAGAGAGAGAGAGAGAGAGAGAGAGAGAGAGAGAGAGAGAGAGAGAGAGAGAGA
>JAOPJK010000084.1:4284701-4301263 GCA_027123565.1 Phycis chesteri
AAAAAAAAAAAAAAAACTCACGTTCCCAGCGCCCCCCTAGGTTGTACGAACGCCCCCGTTGAGAAACCCTGATGTAGGCCGACAATGAGCTTCCCTCTTTGAAAGACCAGCAGCCGCCACTGGTCAAGACACACAGCATAGCCCGGTTCCAGTGAATCATAAAAGTTGTCGCGAGTTATGTTTTTGTGTGAAATTCATGTTTTGTTGGTTTTGCTCTTTGCACACAGTGATTTTGTATGCGACTGATGCATGGTTCATTTTGTGCACTAATAAAATATATACCTATGTTTTGAAGAAATCATATTTTATTTTTCCAAGTAGGCCTACGAGGGGTTCGGTGAATGCACTGATGAAACTTGCAGGTTGAGTACCTCCAATAAGGTTAAGAACCACTGTTCTAGATGGTAGACAGTTTTGTTAAATGTCATCTCAATTTTTAACAAAACTGTCTTTAGTGAGAGCTGTACCCTACCTGTTTTGCGTTGGGCTCTAATTCCCCACCCACCTGCAAGGGTGGCTGAATGAGCACCTCCCAACATTGACCAAGATCCATTTATACATTCACTAGCATTGGCAGGACTTGAACCCATGCCCTACCCATGTCTCAGGAAGAATTTAGCAACAGCTCTAACCACTGCAGACAGACAGAAGACACCAGAGACACTGACACAGATCATGCAAGACTTTCTACTTGACTTCACAATTCACATGACATTGTGCCACTGAGCCACTGGCTGTGAAAGACTGGCCCTTGTGGCACAATGGTTAGAGCAGTTGGTAGGCATCTCTGGAGGGCCTGGTTCAAGTCAAAGCCTGTGGTGTACAGGCTGACTTGAACCAGGCCACCCTCCATGATTCTAGCCAACAGCTCACTGTAGCGCACAGTCAGGAGTCCAGCACATCACCCTACCCCCCAAACTTTAGCTGTTACTTAATTGTCTGACTTCTGACAGTATCATGGTGGTGCAGTGGATAGAGCTGCTTGTGTACAATTCCGTAGACACAGGCTCAAGTCCTGTCAAAGTTGGTGCTGATGAACTCTTTGTTGTCATGGCATCAATTGCCTGACTTCTAAGTCAAGTATAACCGCTGAACACATCATAGGAAGTGGGTAGAGCTGCTTGTGTAGAGTTCTGGTGGCAGGGGTTCAAAACCCTGGTTGAGCCGCTTGTTTGCTCTTCTGCAACTCTTAACACCGTGCTAGTGGTTACATCTTACTGGCCAATTTGAGTGTTGGCATGACACACCCGTCTCCTTATTGAAACCTTCTTGAAGACTTTCACTAATATTAATGTCCCAGCGACGCATTTTTGCTTGTGGCCACAATGCATTTGTAATGATAAAAATAAAAAAAAAGGTCCCTTGGAAACAGACTGAGTGACACCTGTGTGGAAACGGCTTAATCAGCATGCAGGGCCCAACGCCAAGGGATTGAAAACAAAACCATCCATTTATAAGCGCTTTATTTGAAATGTTACAACATATAAAAACTACATACAATTTATTCAACATTATGTGAATGCCTTTCAATACACAGTTAAAACCACATTAGAAACTTGAGGATTTCATGGAATGAAACTGCACAGAATGTCCGAAGTAGCCAGTTAGTGACACGGCTCAAGGCCAGATGAAAGATTAAAAACAATAACCCTGGGCCTCTGGCGTCAGGATTCATGGAAAAAGACAATCGCAGGGAACTCAATCGGTAACCTCCATCTTCTCTTGTTTCACGTTCTCTGCTGCAAAGCAAGCAACAATGTCATTGCTCTTGACCGACACATGGGATGTTTGTGGAGGGGGTAAAGATGAAGGAAGAAATTAGTCACCCGCTACGTTCTCCTCCTTGATCCTCTCCAAGATGCACCTCTTGATCTCCAAACCGATGGCTCTGGAGAGGGGCGGAGGTACGGCGTTTCCCACCTGGGAGGACGCGACATGGCAGTTAGAAACCTTAGAAACGCAGCAGTTCAACCTTGCGTCTGACATTTCCCTCGTCGCGTCAAAGAGTAAAACACCACTTGATTCAGGATTTCATGTCATTTTTTTAACTGATAACCTAGATGTATGAGCAGGCCAGTGCATAGCAGTAGAGATGGAACATTGATCAGAGGATAACCCCTTAACTCAGCTGTAAGCCCGTGGAGATGGTGCTTTAAGTAAACCACTGACAAAAAGCCCCATCGCCCAAAAAAGGCGGAGCAAAATGATCCTCCTTCAAATCTCAAAACGCGTCCTGCCCAACGTCTTGCAGGCACGTTCAGGTGGCTGTACCTGTCTGTGTTTATCCAGAATGTTGCCGAAGAAGCGGTAGGTATCAGGGAATCCTTGGGAGCGCGCGCACTCCCTCACGCTGACCACTCTGTGCTGCTCAGGATGGAGAACGCGACCCTGGGAAGTGCAAAAGAAAAAGAAAAAAAGATATAAACCTGGACAGGTGCGACTTTTTTTTTTTTTAATCAATTACCCATCAATTATCAATTAATACATTTTTTAATCAGTAGTTGGTGTGACTACTGCAAGCGTTAATTACACACCCCCCATGCCCTTTTCAGTAAAACGGGACGGCGAGACTCCCTAGACCCAACACACCTGTTTGCCCATGGGCTCGGGGTTGGTAACCGTGGTGCTGAAGAAGCCGTCCCACTCCAGCCTGCCGTAGAGCCCGGCCCAGTGGTTGTGGCGGTTGCCGGTATGGGGCAGGCACCAGGGGATCAGGGTGTTGAACTGCCGGTCGGCCGGGTCACACGGCGTACCTGCAGAAACACCACACGACCACGTTACCGGAGGTTCACGCCTGCCGCGACCACGAACCTCCACGGCGACGCACACGGCCACGCACCTCCGGAACACGTGCAGACGCCCCGGAGAGCCCCGGTGCTGCTGCGCCCGTTCTTTTTGTCCGGGTGCGTGTAGCGCAGCTTCTTGGTCAGGGTGCCGTCCTTCAGCCGGACCTCCAGGTTGGGCAGGTCCCTCCAGTCCGAGCCGGGGGCCAGCGGGATGTGCCTCATGCGGCCCTCCACCAGAGCGCTCATGTCCTGGACGAGGGGGGGGGGGGACATGCGATCAAGAGTTGCGCTTCTCGTTCCGCAGTGGCGTTTCCTTAAACTCGTAGACACGAGCCAAGCAGCCGCTTCGTCCAAATCAGACAGACACACCATAACGGAGCAGATCATTTGTGCATCTTTCACCAAATAATTATAAATAACCCCACATGGCGGACGTGAGGGGCCGAACCCAAAAACCCACAGTTTGGAGTTTAAACACCCCGACCACTACACCAGCCCCAAATGGTAGTAGATATACATTACAGACAAATGCTGTACAGTATTCAGTCATGGTGGAACACAAAGCCCTCACCTTGCAGATGTGATCCCTGAGGATGGGCTGGTACTGCGTTCCCCGGATCTGCCTCTGGAACCAGGACTGGGGCTCCCCGTTGTAGGAGATCTCCAGGGAGGCGGCTCCGTTGCGGATCTCGGGCAGGTCCGACATGGCGTCTCGGACGGTGATGGTCCTGTAGATCCCTCCGTTACCCCTGAGGCGGGAACGCGGGTGGGCGGGATTAGAACCGGACGCAAGCGGGTCAAAGCGGGGGATCGGAAAAAAAACCCGAGGCGGGCGGTGGGGTTACCGTGTGACGTTGCTGAAGTACTTCTTGTCGTCCACCACCACGTTCAGAGAGCACGCCCGCGGGGCGAACACGTGCAGGGGCTCTGGGTAGCGTGGCAACTTCTCACCGGGCGCAGCAGCCAAGATGATGGCCCTGCGGCGGGTCTGGGCCACGCCGTACTGACCGGCCTGAGAACACACACACACACGCACCTTTAGAGTCAGCTCCACAGGTTCACCTTAGGACGCGCCTCACAGTGAATCGACACGTTTTTTTTTTTTGGGACACATCTTTGGGCGACCGACCTGAAGAACTCCGAAGGTACACTGGTAGCCCATGCGCACCAGGCAGCGCAGAGTCAGCTTCAACACCATGGAGCTCTTGAAGGAGACAAAGTTCCTCACGTTCTCCAGCAGGAAGAACTTGGGTCTGTAGTAGTCGCAGTAACTTGAAACCAGGAGGAGAGACGTGTCAGTATTCAAGAACAAAGTATTGGTCTCGTTGCCACGCTATGATGCAATTGTGATAAACAAACTATTGGATCGAGTTAGATCCAGCCGTCCACCGAAACAAGATGACATGAAGTAGCGCACACCTCAGGTAGGAGACCACCAAGGAGTTCTTGAACTTGGAGTAGGTGCGCGAGTTGAAGCGGTTCATCCCACTGAAGCCTTGGCAGGGCGGACCCCCGCACAGCATCTCCACGTCCCCCTTCTGGGGCAGCTTCTGGCCCAGGGAGTTGGTCTTCTCGCCCGACATGACCAGCTTCAGCAGCACGTTGCAGTCCTCCGTGAACACCGTGGTGCCGGGGTTGTTGAGCCGGAAGGCCTGGGCGGCGGGCTCCCACATCTCAATGGCCCACAGGGTTTCAGAGATGTCTGGAAGGGAGAGCTTTGTTAGGAAAGGGCGCACACGGCGCAACATTTGGGTTTCCCCCCCCCCATGCATTCATGGTTTGTGTTCTTTCCGCCCGCCTGTCTGTCTACCACTCCAGAGGTTACCAAGGGAAGGAAGTGGAGGCTTGAAGCAAATGCTACCTACACCAGCTACCGTCGACTTCCTCTTATGCTTAAATCGTCATTGCCACTCTTGAGCTTATATAGTCACTGGAGGCTTTGGGTTATCCAGAACACCATCCCCCCCACTGGGGTAAATCTGCGGTTTCGGAGGGCCCATTATGAGTATGGTGTGCTGCATGAGTAAGAGGCACTTACCAGCCTGATGGAAACCCTCCGAGAGGCCGCCACAGCCCGAGAACACGTCCAGGGTGCGGTACTTGGGAAATTTGGGCACCTGTGCTTCCTGGATGTCCTGGGCCTCCTGTGGAGTAGAGGACTTTCCTTTGCCTTTCCCTGAAAAAGACGGCATGGATGAATCATCACATACGTGCCTGGGCCAAATAAAAAAATAAAAAAGATACAATATGGTTCTCAGTAGAAGGAAAGCATTTTACCTTTTCCTTTGCCCTTTCCTTTACCCTTCTGGACAGCAGACCGGGCGTGGTTGGGTGGGTCCTCAAAGCTCTTTGTTTTTGCATTGTAAGCCTGTGTGATCCAAGATTAACTCATCATTTATGCTGCAGCAACTCTACCATCGACCCAAAGCACCAATGTCCCCCCCACTGCACTCCAATCTCCAAAGTCTACAGCGAATTCCGAGGCCTTTACACATAAAAAGGAGCTAGTTACCAAGATTAGGGCTGCTGCGGTTAAGAATCTTCCCCTGCGGTAACGCAAGGTTGCTTAAGTCAGCTGTATGCAATACAATTTCTCAATTTCTCTTAATCCTCTCACTTTTTTTTTTATATGAATGAATTAACCCAGACTCTACAAATAATTAAGCTTTTACCACAGCAGGACAAGCGCTGTACAAGAGCACGTCAAGGGAAAAAGACATGGGCCACTTTGCCAGCAGACAGACCACCAGCAAAGGAAAGAAAACAATAACACGACCGTCTTATTTGTGTGTGTGTGTGTGTGTGTGTGTGTGTGTCTCAAATCAAGACCGTTTAATGTAGCATCACATAAATCCCCATACACACTTTGATATTGAAAAACAAGCATTCAATTCAACCAGTAGTCAAAGCAAAAAAAAAAAAAGAAGCCTCAAATGTGGACATGGCCCTTTTCATGTGGGTATTGCGCAAGTTTCTCACCCCCTTCCGTTGCCTTGGCAACACCGCGGCATTGCGACATGGGGGGGGGGGGGGGGTCATTGCGACAGCCCTGACCCAAGACACGCTTCGATACAGCGGCGGATAAAACGGACCACAATCATGCTGATGATTTCAGTAAATGCATGAGTCACGTCTATTCGTGAAATTATAGTTCAAAAAAATAAAAAAATAAAAAATAAAGCAAGTCATGAGCGCTCACCTCAAGGAAGTAGAAGCGGTCGGGGCCGCGGCTGGAGTACTCCTGCACGGACTCATTCAGGTCCTCGGCGTACTCCACCTGACAGCGGCCCAGCACCTCGGACATGCTCACCGTGCCCTCCTCCTCACTCCAATACAGCTGGTTGATGTCCGTGTGGTAGCTGGCCTTCACGCCCTTGTGAGTGTTCTCAGGCCTGCCAAAGTAAAGTATAATTTGTTTTATTGAAATAAACACGGCCTTATTGGCCTTATTTTTTTTCTGCCCCCCCCCCCCCTCCGCTACTCTGAAACAACCACTAATTGGATACGCATTTGCAATGATAATCCAATTCCGCTTTTATGCAGGTAAAACCCAAGTCGTTTAATCCTGTAGCTTTGTATAGTCGTTTCTTGCATCGAGTTTAAACCGCAAAGCGGCCAAGAACTTGATTTAAAAAAAAAAAAACTAGGCTCATAAACTGCCATATCTGAATTGGAGGCAGGAGTTCCATGACCGCGTGCTCCCACTGCCCTCTAGTGGCCGGAGACTCGGCACAAAGCGCCGCCATTTTGGAGAGACCGGTACCTGTACAACTTGTAGAGCCTCAGCTTGACCTCCGACATGTCAGGCTTGCCGTTGCTGCGCCGCTGACAGTAGATCTCCTTGATGCGGCCGATGCGGAAGGGCTTGGGGGCATCCAGGTTGGAGCCCTTGATGTAGTCCGAGGACTTCCTGTAGTACTCCGGATACAGGTCCTCGTCCACGTCCTCCTTCCGGTGAGACCGCTTGACGGGACTCGACGCCTTCACGCTGGGAGACGGAGCCGAGGGTGACCGGACGTCCCAAAAAAACGCTTAAGCGGGCGTGTCCGTGTGCAAGTGGGGGGGGGGGCGCCCTACCTGAAGCTGAAGGCGTCGGGGGGAAGGTAGACGCTGTCCCCGACTCTGAACTGCGCGCCCTTGAACAGCGCCACGGCGTACACGGCCTTGGAGTCGTGGTCCTCGGCCTCCAGGGGCTCCGCCACGCGGGGGGTCTCCTGCTCCTCCTTCTCGTTGGTCCGGGCGCAGCTCATGCAGAACCTGCGAGACATGCGCGCGTTCCCAGAAGGCAGCGGCAGGGGAGGAGGGGGGAACCGCGGTGAGCTAGTGCCATGAAGGGGGGGGAACACGTGCAAGAGATGCGGCGTGGACGCTGTGGCCCGGAGCTTACTTGTGTTTCGAGTCCTCCACGGGCACGAAAGTGGGCGGCGTCTCGAAACGGGCGCACTCCGGCTCGTACCAGAACTGGTAGAAGAAACTCTTGCCGTCGTCCTCGATCACTTTTATGTCATCGTCCATGCCACCCTACGACGTAAAACATTACAAATTCAGCCATGTGCACACAAATACATTTATCCATCATTCAGAGTTCTAGTATTCCAACTTTTCAAAAAAGAAGAGAATCTTTTTCCGTCTCTTCAGAATTCTAGCAAGACATTCAGCGACAGCGAGATGGATGGTCGTACCTCCATGGCCCAGTTGTCGGACGGGGCCCTGTACATCACGTTGACCTTGCCCTCCACATAGCTCAGCTGCATGTCTTCACACTCATCCACCAGGACCAGCTCCAGCGGGTCGGAGGACTCCCCCAGCACGGTGCCCGTGCCCCGGAGGAACCAGTGGGCGTGGAACATCTTGCCCACGCCGTCCTCCCACATGGAAGTGATCCTGGAGAAGACGGCACAGGGTTTTAAAATTCAGTTTCACCTGTGGCGCCGTAATTCGAACCCGAGTGAACAACGCCTCCCGAAGAGGTGCTAGCCCACCTTGCCAGGTAGAGGGCGGTGGTTGGATCCTCTGAAGACACGGAGACACAGTCTCCCACCTCCAAGAGCTCGTCATTCACACGCACCCCCTTGTAGTACCGCCTCTTACCCTCGGTCTGAGAAGACAAACAGGAGGATCATGACAAAGAACAGTTCATTCAAGACTTCCCTCTTTAAAGCCCTCAAGTGACCATTTAAAAATCAAGCCATTGAAAAATGCTGTCAATTTGCCACCTTAGCAGAAAACCAGGCTATTTTGGCAGGTTTACCTCAATAACTTCTCCAACCCACGAGAGCTTGACCTGGGCTTGCTTCTTCTTCTTGGCCTGAGGGACCTTCTTTGTGCTCTTCTTTATCTCCACAGGTATATCTTCCTCTTCGATGTTCTCGTCATCCTCGGCCTCCTTCACTGCCAGGTTGGGGCACCTGAGCATAGAGGAGAGAATTAGACGACGTTCATAGAAACGGCTGGATCTCTACACACTTTTACAGAATTTTTTACAGAAACCAGCAGCAGTTTTTTTTTACAAAAACCAACAGTTTTTCCCCCCCGCCTCCCACCTCCTCTGTCGACAGGCCTGCTTGCTTCTGCCACTTCCTCCAAACTTGATCATGTCCTTGCAGGCTGTGCACTTGCCACAGTCGGAAGACTGACAGACCTATTAAGAGTAGAAGGTGCAAAGAATTATGGGTAGTGCCCTTACACTTTCAGAGCTCAACGGCACGCCTATACGTTCCAACTCAGACGTACCTCACAGACGCCACAGCGTTGCCTCTTGATGCCGCCGTCCTTGTCGATCTGATCGATCTGGTCGGAGAAGAAGGTGTCAAAGATCTGGTAGACCAGCTTGGTGGTGGTGGCCTTGGTGGGTCCCTTGCTGTCCTTCTCAATCTTGGTTGGGTGGCGAATGGCCTGTCGCCGGGCCGCTCTCCTGTAAAAGGGAACACAGCGTTTTTGGGGGGGGAACGGCCCGTCGGGTGTGACGGCATTAAACCCGAGGATGCGTGGCAGCGGAGAGGTCCTCCGGACTCTGGCCCCGGTGAAGGAGCCGGTGAACAAGCCATGCAACACAACGGTCAAGCGTATGAAATGGTGCCGAGGGCGGCGCGCGAAGGTCGCCTTGGTCAACGGATGGTGTACACACACACACACACACACACACACACACACGCTCAGGAAAAACACGACTACAGGCCTTCAGCTCTGTGAGCCCCGCCTCGAGTTAAGACTGTCCAGCCTACTTGGGGCTTCGCCCACATAGGCAGAGTGCTTTTTCATTTTAACATGCCACAATTACATTTTCTTCTTTTTTACTCAAATACTGGAAATGCTCATTGAGCTTGAGCAGATTCTGTATACCGAATTATCTCAAGAAATTTGCATTTTATAGACAAAGATCCTTGCCATCCAGCTTTACACTCGTCAAATTCTAACAATTTTTTTCCTGCCCTTTCGCATTTTACTAGGTCGATTCGGAATAATATGCAATTGTAACAGCAAAAGCACCGACGCATTTTTCCACCGAGTGTGAAAAGACAAACATTTGAATAAAATGCACCAAACACGTGGGTGAAGCAGTCGTGGCTAGGCCTACCTACCAGTACAGCAGCATGCTGCATTAGGAGTGTTAAGAGGAATGTTAGACGTTAGGGGACATAAGGTGCAAGGAGCAGGAACATGTGGCCGTGAGCAAAAACAATAAAAAAAACAAGGGGGCAAACGTTAAATCCCAATGGATTTGTCATTGCATAAGGAGGGCAAACAAAAACAACATGAACAAAAAAACTAATACACAAAAAACTTCCTGCAATATAAAATTTAACACTTTGAATCCCGAAAACTAAAATGAAAAATATATATATATTTTTTTTTTAAATAAATCAGGATTTTAAGCGACCACTTTTCTACGGCGAAATAAATCTTCCGACGTATTTTCCGACAACTCAGTGCGTGGCCTCACCTCTTCCCCAGGGTGACGCCGGCCAGCTTGATGAGGTCCCTCATGCAGGGCGTGACTATTATGGGCTGTTCGTCGGGGTCCCCCGCCTCGTCATAGCTCTCCACCTGCTCCACCACGAACTGGGCATGGCGCAGCAGCGTGTCCTCCGTGAAGCGGTTGAAGTTGAGCCCGGCAGGCGGCACCGTGGTCTGGCGGGGGGGGGCGGGGGGCATGGAAGACGTCAGATAGGCAGCGAAACCGCGCTGCTAGTTATGCAGCTAGCAGTGGGAACGTTCCCACTGCAGGTAATGGCACCACCCATAACGTGACATTCAAGGCTTTGTAACGGCTGTGTGTAAAACGATGGGTGATGTCACAGATTCGACGTCCGTCAATTTTTATTTTATTTTTTATTGACAGTCTATGGTCTCACCTCGATCTTGTTGAGGAGGTCCTCATAGGAGACGTCCGGGTTCTTCTGCAGGAACTCCACCACTATCTTGCTCATGTAGATCTTCTCTTGCATGAGCGCAAAGATGGACGAGTACTCCTCACTGGGCTGCATCAAGATGTAGTCAGCGAAGGCTGCAAATTAAAAAAAATAAAATTAAATCACAGGATGTAATTGAACGAGTCGATTCACCAGTCAATGATGAGGGCCAATAGTGAGACTAGGTAAAGAGAACAAAAAAGTTATTTGTACCTGTAGTGAAGCCAATCAAAGCCTTCTCTCCACCATCAAAACCTGTGATCCACCAAGCATTGATGGGGCCAAGCTTCTTCGCAGGAACTCCTCCTGTAGATCCAAAAGGTGCCACTTGCTTACTACATTGGCCTGGTAGCATTTGGAAAACATCAAAAATCTGAGTTGTGCGTGCATATACAGGGGAAGTATGCAATACCATCCAAGCAAGGGTTGTCGTCATAGATGGGCTTCACCACACAACTGAAGTAGAGCTCCACGTTCTTCTCTATCAGACCAGCGTCGAACGGACAGAGATGGCCCTTCTTGTCGTACACGCTGCAGGCCAAAACATCACAATTTAGCTGCAGCGCAACAGGCCGCATGGCTAGGCGACTGTCAATCAACCGAGAGTCAAGACCGGCAACCATTTTAGTTCACGTAGACACTGCAAGCACTGCGGCACCTGAAGTTGGTGATTTTGTGTTGTGGGAGGTCATCGTAGCTCTCAAAGCCGTCCTCGTTTGAGTCAAACAGTGACAGGCGCTCATCTGTGAGCATCTCTGGCTCATCCAGCTGCAGGAGAAAATGGGATTTTAAGTACAATACATTCCAGGGGTGTCCTCGACTACGATTTCCACGGCCAAATCTGGTTAATCAGACCAGACCCGTTGTTGACTGATCGTTGGATCATATCTTATTTTATAGCCCTAGGGCTCAACGAGGCCTTATTTGCTGTGACCTTTGTGTGGATTAAACACCTGAAAATAATCTATGGACTGTCTGCCGTTCTCTAATGGCAGAAAATGATATTGCCATTAGAGAAAGCAGTCAACAATCAATAACATTTATTGAAAGCAAAACATAAAACAGCTAATTGCACACAGAAGATGGAGTCCCCCCCCCCCCCCACAAAACAATACATTGTACAACTCAGGCTTTTCCTTCTAGAAACCAAGCAATGATGTGGTATCACTCATTTATCACCCCCCCTCCTCCCAATGGAACGCCCGCTGTTACGCAAAAGCAATTTCCCCGATACAACCAGTCGGCTTTTAAAGACCTAGTCGTCCAAATGTCTTAAAGATTAGAATAGCCGACAATTCCTGGTCACCCATACATCTCTTTCTACGAGTCAATCAAAACAAAAAAAAGGCACCATTTACGTATACAGGCTTGAGGCAGAAATCTCACCGCGTTATCAGGATCCCCCTGAAAGAACTTGAGGTCCGAGTCATCCAAGTACTGCCTGCAGTCTGGACATTTGGGAGGCGGAGTCTGGAAGAGAGTTGGGAGGCCATTTTTTGTCTTGAGATGCCGAAGGGAAATGTCAGGAGAATGAGACAGCCTCAGCAGAACAAGGTTGTACCTTCGCAGCGGTTACTGGCGTGTTCGTCACTGCACTCACAGCTTTTTCAGGAACACTACAAAAGAACATCGTAAAACACAGTTACGTTAGTCCAATTTAGTTACTGCTCCAATATTGAGCAATATTGGTGTAAGTTAACTTCATACACAAAAAAAAGCATAAGAAAATCCAAAGAAAGGGGAAAACACACCTTTCATCAGAATCCACCTTCAGACGCTTCTCTTCCCTGGACTAGAGAAGAGATAAACGTGAGCGTGTGTCTCTTGTGGCGGCGCCGTCTTGCATCAAAACACTGCACGAGTACACCTTACCTCTGGGACATCTTCCTCCTCTTTCTTGGCTTCTTTGTCACCATTCTGCTCCGTCTGTTCCTTTGCGTCTTCTCCATTCACCTCATCAGACTTCCTCTTCTGCCTGTACATACCATGCCACAGCTACAGTCAAGCGTGAGGAAAAAAAAAAAATCGAAAGCCTTCCAGTCCAGGCGGAAGGGGTCCATAGAGCACCCTTGTATCCGCCACGTGAAGTGTGGTCGATCAGACACGGCGTTGCCCGCGCGGCAAAACAAAGCCTTAACAAGCAGATACTCACACTTTCGAGAACATCGACATGATGGTCGGCTGCTTTCCACTGTTCCTGGTGACCCGGGCGCTGGCCGGTGATTCTGTGGCGGAGGAGAAGGAGGAGGGCCACGGTTAGGTCCTTCAGATGCGTGGCCATACATCACGCTCGCCGCCCCTGAGGGTCTGTACAAGCGGCGACGGCGCCTACTCACTCTTTGAGTCCGAGCTCTTGCGTCCATTCTTTCCTTTAGTGGCGGCGGGGGACTTGAGAGGCGGCGCCGCCTCCTCCTCCTGGGTGTCCATGGTTACCTCCGCGTCGTCCTCGTCTTTGTGGGAGCCGTTTGTCGCAAGGCCGTTTGTCTTCCCATTCACGCCATCGCCGTGCGTGGACTGGGACAGCTCCCGTCCCAGTAGGGCCTTGACTTTGGAAAGGTAGCCCTCCTAAAAAAATGAGACACACACACACACACACACACACACACACACACACACAGAACAATGAGCGACGTAACAACCAGACGCAACGATAATTTAGAGAAAATATAAAAGATGACTGACCATGGAGATCTCTGAACTCTTCATCTTCTCCTGCAGGCTACTGAGCTGGTCTTGAGCATCGTCATGCAGGAAGTCCTGGACCAGCTTGAGCTTCTCCTTCACACGGTCCTGGGTGGAAAGAGGTAGAAGCTGGTCAGAAACGCAATACTAAGCACGACTCGTGCAAATGGAAGCTCTGATGTTATGGCGCAATACATTCTTCATCTTTCACAGTGCATTCAATAAATGAATAGCAATAATCCTAAAAAAAAAAGTAATGTCCAATAGGTCTGAAAGTACGGCGGTTAATGTGTAGTCAAGACATCTACAACAAAACATCACAACTCACCTCGTCTGAAAACTCATCCTCCTCCTTCTCCAATATCTGCAGCCTGTGAATATGTCACAATGGATATGGATTACACTCCCAATGTATACATCAAACAACAACAAACAAACAGAACAAGAACGTGGAGTTAAACCATCGACCCCCCCATATGGAAACAGACAGCACTGCCCCACACCGCTGCCGTTATCCGGGGCAGCACAATGACAGTGAGCGAGCTGAGCCGCTCCACAACAACACTTCCTGCGTGGCGCCAAATCCAACACGTTGTTGCGCCCGCAACGCGCCGAACCGCAAACAAACCCCGCATTCACGGTTCGACGGGTGTCTAAATTATACGTGGCTCCCGTCCACACAGGAGGTCATCACATCGATGACGCTAGCGTTAGCGGGAACTTTTTAAGGCACAAGTGCGTCATTGTGGCGCGATGCGGTACCATAAGTTATACGCTTATGAGTAGGATTAACGCAACATGAAGACAAGTAAATAAGGATTAGTGGAGTATACGACAGCACGCATTTAGCAACAAATTGAACAGCATGCTACAGTACATGATTAGCATCCTGCTTACTATACCTTTTCCTGACGTCCTCGGGCAGAGACAATGAGGTCTTGGTTGGCATTGTGAATAACTAATCTAAAAGTCCGAGTAAAATGACCTAAAATGCTTTTAAAATGGTAAAACAATGTTTAAAAACAGCTTCTGGTGACAACAGCGCGCGGGCAGAGAACGCCGAGTGGCTTCCAATGGATGCTATATGCAGTTCGGGCGCGCGGGCCGTCTTTTCGCGCGAAACCCGGGTATTTTGGAATCTACCAGTGCGTTGCTGTAGGGGTGAGTCCAGCAGAGACTGCGGTTACATCATGGTAAATATTTCATCCGGGAGCACGTACAACATATATTAAACACATTTTCAAACCTTATTTTCAAAGATTATTCATGAAAAAATTGCAGTCTGACGTTTTATAAGCGTATCTATGGGAATGACTAAAAATGATGTCCCCTGGTGTTTGCAACACGTGCACTAGTCAAGTGAATAAGCGGAAGAAGTCCGATTGAACAACAAAGTGCCGTCGTCGTCATTGGTCAATGGCTCATAATCAACCTCTGTCTGAAGTAATTATTGATAATGGCTTGCTCGTTATCTGTTCAACGCCAGTGAACAAACGCAGGAAATCCAATTTCCATCGTTGTATTTTGCCACGATATGATATATGTGACACACTGGGACCCCATACATAAATCAGTAGACATTGGTTTCTGCTGTTTGTGGGATTCTTTGTAGGTTTCCGAATCATTAAATCACATCATCTGTTGCACAAAAGCAAATGCAGAATTTTCCATGAGCGATTATAGATTTCGCATTCAATTTCCCGTGCTTGTAAATACGTATACTGACGTAAACGTTTACGCATCATTAGCCTTGATGAGTTACTTGTGACGTTTCTCTCATTTCTTTGTTTTTTGTTGTAATGCAGTTAACGGTATGTGCCAAAAGGTGGCACTGTTTAGTTAAATATAGACATTTTGGGCCCTCCTGTAAGTCATTTTTCGGCCACTGCGAGGTCCTATCATGCTTCTCTGCATATTTACTATATCCCCATGTGTGAGCTATTCTACGCATATCTACAACACCTTAATACACAAAAAAGAAGAATGTAATTTCCTATCCGAAAGTAGCTTGAGGTTTCACCCTTCAGACACTTGTTGCTCGCAACTTTTGCATACGTAGGCCTATCGTGTGGTTTAGGCGCTTCAGTGCATCCGTGTAAGCCTGTGATTTCTGTGGTATAAAGTGTTTTTATTTTTGAGCACATTTCTGGAACACATTAAAAGTGATCTCTCCGCTTTGAAGAGCCTTTGTGTACACAGCTTGGCCTGCAGGTTTGTGAGTGCGTGATGTCATATCCTGCAAGGCACTGGAAAGTCTTGGCAGCATTCCCAGCGGCGCAGCCTCCAGGGGCTGATTCGGCCTGAGTTTCCCACCCAGGAATCCTGGACGTCTGACAACAACCAGCACCAACTCTCCCAAGACTACACTCTTGTCAGCCTCTCCCCTCTCCCACTCACCCCCTTCAAGCCAGAATCCTTCCCAGGGCCTTTTTCTCCCCCCCCCTTGTGCAATGCGCCTCCCAGACAAATTACAAATAGCCATTCCTTTTTATACTATAAACCAGCTTCAACCTGGCCACCCTGTACCCAACTTTCCACTGCGCTTCCCCAGCTGCGGCCTTCAAATTGATTTTTATTAGGAAAGCGAGCCGTGATTAATGTCCGCCTCAAGAGTGCAGAGCGGGGTTTCTGGGTTGTCGTGTTGAAACAAGTGCCGCTGTGACCTTGTCGGAGCACGTTCGGATTAAACGCAGTGACTTTTGATCACTTCTCCAATGTGGTCACGACAGGCAGACGTCTCGGGACCTGCAGATGGTTCCAAGCTAAGCGCTTAATCTGGTAGCGCGCTGTGCAGCTGTCAATCATTTGAGAAGAACTCTGAACACACACACACAGTTATTTCAGGATTTCATTTATTTTGTATAAAAAAAAAAGGAATACAATTAACAATGTTTATGTACCTCTATTAGTGTTGACGATTGTACCATTTTCACTCAGGCAGCGTGCTACAGGACATACAAGGCTATTGCACACAAAACATTCAATGCAACACATTACATAGATATTTACCATGTCCACACATACACGTGTACTGTACACACATACACACACACACATACATACATACATACTGTACATACACATACTACATACATACATACTGTACATACATACATACATACATACATGCCATACAGAGTTATTCATATACATATATATCATTTTGAAATATAGAGTTAGGCAACAATATGAAGTGACGGATTAAAACGCGTCTCAAAATACACTGTGGCTCGTGGTGGTGGTGGTGGAGGCGGGCGGGGGCCTTCCGGTGGTGGTGGAGGTGGGCAGGGGGGGGGCTTCCAGTGGTGGTGGTGGAGGTGGTGGGGGCTGCCAAAGTGCTTTTTTTCCACTAATTCTACATGGCTTTTACTGAATGTCAAAACCTGGTCACACAACAACAACAACAACACGGAACCGTCTGTGTGTGTGTGTGTGTGTGTGTGTGTGTGTGTGTGTGTGTGTGTGTGTCTCGCTAATTGGGGTGAAGCATGTCGGGGTTCTGCAGGAAGACCAGTTTCAGAGGCCAGCACAACAGGAACCGGAGAACCGCCGAGAAGAAGGAAAAAAAAAAAAGAAAAACCAAACGGGACCTCCCAGGGGTCAGAAGGAAGTCGTTGCGTTGTCGCGGGGACGCAGCCGACCCCCGACCCCGCCGCGATGGGGCCACAACCCCCCCCCCCCC
>JAOPJK010000084.1:4641868-4652649 GCA_027123565.1 Phycis chesteri
CACACACACACACACACACACACACACACACACACACACACACACACACACACACACACACACACACGTACACGCACGCACGCACGCACACACACACGTACGCACACGCGCGCACACACCAGGCAGGTGGCTATACATTACATTACATTATGCTTCTTTCGCTGAGGCTTTCAGTAACTTAGAATAAGATTGAACCGTGAAGGGTAGTGCCCAGAAATTGCGAGAATCAAGGCGTCAACATTGAAACAGACAACTGCCTAAAGTGCTGAATTTTAGAAACGAGAGATGGAGAAAGATATTCTGTCTGTGCAGAAATGACAGCGGTGGCAAGAGGGTTCTAGAACTTATGCGCGCACACGCGGTGCCAACTCAAAATGGTTCTGTGATTCTGAATACAGATGAAACCAGTAGCTGTACTCAATCTGATTAAATCTGATTTTATAGGGTTAAATTGGGTTAAATTAATTGGTTTAGAGATGTTGCTCCTCTGATCTCACATATTCCTACAGCATACGAAACACACATGAAAAATATCTATGGAGTCCCGAAGGTTTCATGTTTGTTTTTTTACATTTTAATACTCGCTAACATATTTCAAGTAAAACTAACGAGCAATTTAATTGGAAGCTCCCTCCAGGTCTGCTAGCTAGCTCTATAGCTGGTGATCAGAACCTTAATCAGAACCAAGTCTCACTACAATGGCTTTCTGAGTGAACCGTGGTGCCACCAAGACGAGGACAGGACATTAACACAGTTCAATGTTTAGTGTAAACTGTGATCCTGATCTCAGTAGGATGGGGTGAGCGATGAGGCCCGTAGGTCATTGTCCTGGCTTGTCACAAACTTGTCAGGAAAGCCCTGAGCACGGCAGTTTTGTAACGGCTCAGCGCACTTCGGCTGGTGGAGTTTGCTCAGTAGTCCGTTGTTTTTGTGGAACGTTGAGAGATTCGAGACTTTGCTACTCGAGGATCTTCAGAGGCCGATGTTCAGAGTGGATAACACAACACCCCATAAACCCCCAGACTTAAACGGCCCGAGAGAATAAAGAGCTGAAGCTTTGATGGATCCATGCTTTGGATGGGGTCACAGTGGAAGGCTGTCGGCTTATGGTTGCCTTACCTTCCCTTCATAGAACAATCGATACACAACTTTGGGGCATATGTTATGAAGGATGAGAGACGCCTGTGGACGAGACTTGGAAGATTATGGACATGCAATAGCATAGTGGATATTGTCAAATTCCATCCAGTGTCAATGGCAAAATACATAGGAGCCTAAAGAGGACCGTATTCGTTCAAGCTTCATGTTTCAACGTGATATACCTGATCCTTAGAATAGACCAGCAGTGCTCCCTATTGGGGAGACAAGGACATGATTCATACCGTCCCTTATGTGCCAATGATCCATTAGTTTGTATTAATGTAAGTATGTAGTAATGTTCACAATAAAAACATACAGGGGATTCAAACTGAATGAAAACACATGTTCATGTTTTCGGCGCTTCATGGTTGTATGGATGAAACAAATGCACAATAATTGTAATGGGGACTGAGCAACCAGCAATAGCATCCAGTTCATCCATTTACAATGAACACTGATACCAATAAATTCAGTTAGCAGTTAGACATTCTAACTTTTTTGCAATTATAACATGGTGACTTCTTGAAATTACCTGCACTGCTAATTAGGATAGATACAGTTGTTTTACTATTATTAATCTCACTTTCAAACACATAACAGATGCAACATGTATATACATATTCATATACAGTTGAATACAAAATACAGTAACTTCAAAAAAATTACTAAAAGTAGAATTTGTAGATTAAAAGTAGATTCCCTTAAGTAAATAAATAGCTGAGGTTGACATAATGTTTGTATTGGTGGGTGGAATGCAGTTGCCTGTCCTGCCAAAGATGCACCCAACTAGTTAACCATTAACAAATGAGAGGAAATATATGGGATTTCAGTTGCATGTCAAGTTGTCGAGTTCATCTTATCTTTCCCAATGTGTATCAGTCAAATACTACAGTAAATGTACAGAGTGACAGGACATGGGCATTACTGAACAGCAAAGGCCATTTTAAACACTTTTATTAGGCTTCCAACTACACGCTATGTAAGTACATGAATAGACTAAAATAGTTAGTAGTATAAGAGATATTATAGTATAACAGATATTGTTGATTATGAACACGAATGAGGCTAAGCTTGGCTTGCTCATATTTTGAGGTGTATAGCTAGCTATACTGCATCATTTTTTGCGATGTCATTCTCATAGTTGTGTTTATCGTTTGCAGTATCTGTCTTACAAAACATCTGTCTAAAAGGTACATTGCATTTTATCTACATACTATTTGCAGCTTTGTAGGCGATTACAGTGTGACACTTAAGTGCAGCAATCAAAATTACTTTACCTTGCAGATATGCTCTGTAAAATAGGTGATTCAAATTGTGATTTGAAAATATATAATCAAAGGGAATCAATGTATTTTTATCCAACTTAAAAATAGAACATCAATTACCTTTTGGAGCTCAATTCACTGACAAAATTCGACCATAGTTTTATGGACAGTAATGGGTTAATCCCATATTCAGTGGGTCTGGCCAAAAAAGGTTCTGGCTGGCTGGTTGTCCTTTCTTCATACAAACGTCAAAGGTCAGCTGTGCAGTATATTACCTCTTGTCAACCTCAATTCATGACCACTGAATTTAAAGGTAGGACAGAATGACTCAATGTGTATACAAATAATGTTATCTCATTACAAGGGTTCACCATGTTTTTTCTTTGTAGTCTATCCACAGCTGGTATGCAGTCTACTGTGCTGTTGGTGGTGTGTATGCTGGGCACATCTCTGGTGTTGCCGGAGCCTGACACAGGAGCGGAGAAGTTGCCCGAAGAGCCCATACCCTGCTCCAAGGGCTGCACCTGTCTGCACGATGACTACAGCGCGGAGCTCAACATGTACTGCAGTTCGCGGAACCTCACTCAGGTCCCGGCCAACATGCCCGTGTTGGCGTACTCCCTCTGGCTGGACGGCAACCTGTTCACCTCCCTGCCGGCGGCCTCCTTCAGGGACCTCTCCAACCTGGAGTTTTTGAATCTCCAGAACGGCCAGTTGGGCACACTTGACCCTCAGGTCTTCCGGGGCCTGAGGTCGCTCGCTCACATTCACCTGGAACGCAACCGTCTCAGGACTTTACCCGCCACCATCTTCCAGAACACCCCCAATCTGGCCTCGCTCAGCCTCCACAACAACCAGCTGTCACGCATCGAGGACAGGCTGTTTGCCGGCTTGTCTCAAATGTGGCTCCTCAACCTGGGTTGGAATTCCATCGCGGTTTTGCCCGAGGCTGTGTTCCAGGAGCTGCATGGGCTGAGGGAGCTGGTGCTGAGAGGGAATAGACTGGCCTACTTACAGCCACAGCTCTTCCAAAGTCTCAACGAGCTCAAAGAGTTAGACCTCACTGGGAATTTCCTCAGGGTCATCAAGGCCAACGTGTTCACCAAACTCGCCAAACTACAAAAGCTCTACCTGGCCCAGAACCAGATTGTCACCGTGGTGCCGAGAGCCTTCATAGGAATGAAGTCCCTCCGATGGTTGGACCTCACCAACAACAGACTCACGGCTATCCATGATGAAACATTCTCGGGGCTCTACACTCTCCACGTCCTGCGCATCTCCAACAACTCCCTGGCTGGGATCAGGCCCAGGACCTTCCGTGACCTGCTGTACCTGGAAGAGCTGCGCCTCAGCCACAACAGAATCCGCGTCCTGGGGGACAGGATCTTTGAAGGCCTCAGCAACCTGGAGGTCCTAGAGCTTGAGCACAACCAGGTGCAGGAGGGGCAAGCCAGCGCGTTCACCGGCCTCACCCACTTGGCCGTTATCAACCTGTCTGGAAGCTGTTTCCAAAGCCTGCCCGACCAAATGTTCAAAGGCCTGCCAAAGCTTCATAGCCTCCACCTGGACAGAGGCTGTCTGTCGAGAGTCACGACCCAGGCCTTCATTGGGCTCTCTGGGCTGCGACGTCTGTTTCTGCAGCACAACAATATCTCTGTGGTGGAACGCCATGGCTTTGCGGACCTTGTGGGGCTGCTGGGGCTAGACATGAGTTTCAATAAGCTGGAGACCCTCATGAGCCAAGCATTCTATGGCCTCAAGAATCTGGAGTATCTGCTGCTGTCCAATAACCTTTTCAGGAATATTTTGCAAGACGGCACGAGGCAGCTTCTGCCCAAATTGCGATATCTGGACCTGAGAAACAATGTTCTGATGAGCATGGTTCCCGATTTCCCGGAGAACATGGAGAAACTTTTGCTGTCCGGGAACCAGTGGAAATGTGACTGCCTAGCTCTTCCACTCCGAAACTACAGTCTGAGGAGCCCCTTGGTGGTCCCACGGCAGGTGGAGACCCATGCAGAGGGAGAGGAGCCAGACCGAACGGTCACCATCTACAACAGCATCACATGCAGCAGCCCACCAAATGTGCTTGGCCAGGACCTGAGGGATATACCCAGTGAACTGTTTGTCCCCTGTTAAGCAGGCTTTCAAAAGACAATCAAACTAGAAATCAGACAATATAACTACAGTTGATTATTGCTTTGACAGTAATTGTTGTTGGGTTAGTGTGTGGTCACTAGTTTGAACACTGGAGATTTGATCGATTTAAAAGGAGCAATATAGGGTTAATGTGTAATGTCAACATCACAATGTCAACATCACAAACAGAAACTTTAGAATAGTCCACATGTTGGGAGCCTATTATAAAAGGGCATTAATGCTGAATGCTGTTTTTGTTTTTAAATTGTAACATTTATTTGAACAACTCACAATTTGCATTTTAGTCTGTAAAAATCAACTTTGGCTTATTTCAATTATTTACAAAAATAAGTGTTTTATTTTAGTGGGTGAATAAAGGGTGATTGTGTACCACCTGTAAGCATTCTTGCCATAAATTGTGCTAATAAAATTAGCACAACACATTAAATACGTTTCTGTGATCCTTAGGATGTTCACTAACCATATGTGGAGGAAATACGGTTCTATCATATTCCTAAGATAAATAGAATACCCTTTTGTGTAACCTAAAAAAAAAACTAATACATGGTTTGGTTGATTGGGACAGCATTTGATCACTGATCCAGCTTGCCTCACAAGGCCAGTAACGTTGTGAGGCAGCTAGATTTGTGAGATTGCGATCCCGCGAGAATCCATCTTGCCAGGCTTCAAGTTTTGCTTTAGTGTTCAAACCACCAGTGGTCTGGACCAATCAGCGTCCTGTGCGGAACTCTGATCTGATAGACGGATGGTTCGTCCAATCACATGCCAAGTATACTTTGCAAGCGCGGGCCCCTCTCCGAACAGTTTCCAATGATGGTTCTGTGTAACCATCTGGCACGTTTGGTTACCAGGCCCGGACTATGAGCCATAACTTGGATGCCTGCCTCCGCTATCTCCCTGTAGTCTTCAGTGGCACCCTTCATCCTTTCCTTGATCAACTTAGTTTTATTTTTTTCATGCTGTTTTGTTCTTTCCCTTCTGTCATCTCCCTGGCTCTCTATCTGGATCCTTGCTGTCATTCCACTCTGCAGTAGATAAATCTGATCTAGTGTGGAGGGGAATAAAAGGTCTAGGCTAAACTAAGTGCTAGGTTAGTCCGGGTGAGTATGTTCAATTTAACAAATGGATTGCCAAAACACTGCTCGAACCAAACAACCCACTTGAAAACAGAAGTTAAGATATTGTTGTGAGGTATTGCACATAAGATGCCACCACTGGCCGTGATAGACGCAGTTAATCATTGGAAACTTAGAAAATAGAGCGTTGATCGAAGAAGTAACTACAGGCCTATATTTTTGCAAGGTGCCATTTTGATGTTTGCATCTTGCACAAAGCCTTTTATTTTATTTAGCCTTTTTTTATTTAACAAAATTTTTATTGATTTTGTTTGACTAGTACGTCATATTCATTGTTCCATCAGTTTGTGAAATCTAATAAATATGACATTTGTATGACCTTATGATAAAGGCTAGCTAAACCGTACGCATTTTCCTCACCTCGGGTTTCTGATTCAACTTCCGGTCTGCTTGCCCCGCTCACCTGTTGTATCAGACCAATGACGTGTTCATTTTAACTGGTTTCACAGCTAAAGCGCAGCAAACAAAAACAACGATTTTCAAAATAAAGGACATACACCTCCGTTTATGTCCCAATCAACCTTGAATTCAACTATGGAGCGATGCAACAAATACATTCTAATTTGCTCTAAACACACATGAAAACACACATTGTTCGCAAACATTTGAGTACATTTAGTACAGTTAGTTGTTAACTTCGTGGAAAGAAAATTAAGCGAAGAAACAACGCAGCATAAGCGTTACCACGGCGAGTTGCCAAGGCAACAAAAGATACAACTTCCTGCTTACAGCGTGAGCAGCAGCCTCCATTCACCGTCAATAAGTAGGCTTGTAAAGGATGCCCATTACCCCCGTATCGATTCGCTGCTCTGCACGATGGCCGCCAATCTCTCGCCTTACTGGAATGACTTCTTTGAAAACTTACAATCACACATTCCGTCCATTGACTCGGATTCTTCCTCAATAACAGTTAAGTTTAAGATTGAAACTGTTACATCTAGATGGGTTCTTTTGGTCCATGCATCTTTACGCTGAGGTATTTAAGCTATCTATAATTTTTTTCCAGTCCGAAAATGAAGATCTGACGATATTGCGTCCACCGATAACACCTCCTCCGATAGCAGACATGTTGTTGGATGAGGTCAGTAAATTTTTCTAGTTTGTTTTATTAAAGTAAAGTTACTTTACATGGATATGAATTTGCCTGTGTGTGTGTGTGTGTGTGTGTGTGTGTGTGTGTGAGGCAAGGAGACAGGGGCAGGAGAGGGGAGACTGCTAGACTATGCATGACCCTCCTCCCTCGAAGCTGCGCCAGAGCGACTGGGTTTTATTCAAGGGGTTGGCAGCCGCTTACACGGTGACAGTATACATGCTGACACATCAAAAACACTGGTTTTCTATTTACACATCCATATATATATGAGAGAGAGAGAGAGAGAGAGAGAGAGAGAGAGAGAGAGAGACGATGGAGGAACACATCCCCGCTAAACATGTGGTGTCATGAGTGTGCCCTAGATGGCAACATTAAATCAGCAGGAGTGTGATGCCGTGGCCACTGTCTAAGCAAATAATTACGTCGTACTTTATAACTTTGCTGTACCCGGAGATGGCGCTGGGCAGTGCTGCTACTAGGGCAGTGCGGACATTGCATTATATAGCTTTCTCGTCCGGGTGGGGGTTTCACTTTCAGTTTCCCTTTTGGCCCATCCAACCCCAGGAATATATGTAATCTCAATGACTCCTGTGCCATGCGCGACCTTACTTATATTCAGTCAACGGACGGAACATGTCATGTAGGGTCGTGTATGCCATTTCAGATCCCTTTTATAGCCTGTGAACAGTTATTCATGTTTATGACTTTCAAAAAGGAAAACCCATTTATTAAAACCCATATTACTAGTTTTAAGATTGCTGTGCTAAACAGTTTAGTACATGTTATCTCTGCGCCGCGATGGCCATAAAGCATTAATTACACCCATAAAACTAGTGGATGCTATGCCAGTGATTAGTGTAGTGAACGTCTATGCAAGGATATGTACTATGTTTTGCGTTGTGTTGTGATATGATTTCGGTATTCATACACTACATACATGCAGGGCCCAGACATGGCCACACAATACACACAATATGCTCTAACAAAAGCGCTATTCATGAGCCCTCAACTGTAGTCTATACCCACTGCAGATAAATAATGAACAGTAAATAACACAAAATGATTAACACACCATAGTCATAAATAATAGTCTAGTATAGGGATTGTACATCAGAATGCATCAAGGGATTTTTAGTTGGAGATACGCCGCCATTTTGAGAGTACTCATGAGAGTTGTAGTAATGTAGAATCCTGAATAAAAGTAATTGTTTGCCACATCATGACAAATCCTTTCATGATTAATTGCTAAACAATGACCAAAACACTACGACTACCATTCACATTCTTATGCTCCTATACTTCCGAAATGGAGGCGGTTATTGTGATCTGAGGTCTCGACGCCCAAGCCCTACACAAACCTTGTTTACCAGATTCCAGACTCACAGAGCATTCACGGATCCCCATAAGCAGACATCGCGATTGAATTCAGAATGCAACAGCTGGCATATTCACCACAGGCCTTAGACCTCCTTCGCTCTTAACTTGGCAAGCAGTTTCTACAACAAGGCCAAAAATAAATAAGATCCATTACTGTCCGCATCAGTCTTAGAAGTAGTTCCTGCAGTTCAACAAGACGCTGCCAGTGTGCCGCTCCTCCATTTCTCTATGTTACTGCACATCTTTGCCTGAATTTGTCTGACGTTCCTTTATTGTGCCTGTCCATTTTAATGTACTGCAGCCCGGGGAGGTTCTTTGTGTCTGCGTATCACTTAAATAGCTCTCCCGTTTATTCAATTTAACGCATTTTTGCTTCTCTTGGCGATCTGGGCGCAGATCCGGCTCTCGACGTTAGCTTCTTTTGTCGCCGCCGGTGCTGAAGAACTTTTGTGGGGATAGCACACGCGGACGCCGTGGTACGGATTCATGCAGTTTAGCCTGTGCATTCAACGCTCATGTCTTTAATGACAACCAACAGATTACAACATCTTATTGGGATGTGCTGATGGCTTTAAGGGTGAAGGGGCATTTAGCAGACGCTTTTGTCCAAATCGACTTGCAATCAGTACATTTGTGGGGTTCGACACTGCCGGCTTACCAGTACAAGAAAAATCCCCAAAAAGTGTTGCCCAAATGAATTTCAATGCGTAATTCCTCCTGTAAGCCAAGGTCGCGCTTGTCATTTCCATGTCTCCCATCCACACATCCTCGTGCTTCCTCACTTGACATTTCCGTTGGAAACTCTGTGGCTGGATTTGTGATTAAAAAAAAAAAGTCGACAAATCTTTCGGGAAAAGGCCGACACACAAAGAAAGATGGATGTAATGTATGCATTGTCTTGTGCGAGGATTGACAGATAAAGGTTGAATTATATCCACACATGAGAAACCCAACACATTTTCTGCTGTATTCTCATTTGAAATGTACGCACGCTAATATGAATGCAGAACATTGTGAGTCACCGTAGAGGCAATGATCTTTTCCCAAGAATGACCCCATTCTTTTGAGTTCATTTTCCAGTTCCAGTCGAATGCACAGACACTCACGCACTCACACACAGAGTTAGTGTCCAGCCTAGAGTATTACCATTAATAATTGCTGAACTCTTCGATAGCCGTGAAGATTAGGTTTGGCCATGTGAAAATGTACTCATCGTTCATGCTGTGAAATTCACTATTCCAAGAGACTCTGGCGAGGTGTTAAACTCACTGTTATTCTACCTTTTCTTTTTGTTTTGTTTTTCCAAACTGGACACATGGTGTCATGGCGATACCCTGCTGTAGTTAAACATGAAAGACAAATGCATTCTGGTCTTCCTGCATATCTGATCTCTGACACACGGACCAAGGGAAGGGAAAAAAACGCTTATGGGGTAAACAAGTCTATGAGGCCTTCTATGAATGGAATGTGTTTTCCTGTCTACAGAGAGAGAGAGGGAGAGAGAGAGAGAGGAGAGAGTGGGCTGTTTGGACTGAGAGCTGAGTTATGTGTCACTCCAAAGTGCACTTAACATTCACACCCCCCCAGCAGGAAGCTATGGCTAATGGGCGATAAAGACAAGTTCACCGGCATCAATCTGTTTATTAGAAAGTAATGGTCACTTCCACTCCAGAATGTCTATCACCTAAGGGCCACTTCCTTATTGATTGCCTGAGCCCACTGTGATTAAGATCATGGGAGTGGAATGCTTGTTTCTCTCCTGGCTTTGTATGCGTGCGCGCGTGTGTGTGTGTGTGTGTGCAGGTGTGTGTGCGTGTGTATGTGTGTGTGTGTGTGTGTCTTGGGTGGATGGGCCGTGGAGTATGTAGTGTGGGAGGACTGGTGTTGGAGGTGCAATCTACTCTGGCTTCCCTGCCAATTGGAGGCTGACGGTGCGATCATTGTCTGCACGGACACAATGCTACCTCCTGCATTCCCTGCAACCGCCGTTCTTTTTACTTTGGATTTTGCTCAATTATAATGATTGTTTTCTGACTCGAGACGTTCAACACCGCGCTGCCCACATTCTGGTCACGCATTCCAGCCCCGGCCCTCCGTCAAGTTAAATTAAGAAGACCCATAATCACACTCGACACTCGTAAAGTCAAACCTAACAAAAAAAAACCCCACACACATACCTTTATCAAAGTCAGTATGGGAAACGAAATAAATTTGGAAATAAAAGCATTAAGCATTGCTCATACATTCTGTACTGCAAAGCACGCAGGGTGCTCTCAAAAAATGATAGATTTATATATTTATATATCTGAACTGAAGTAATCTCCGTGAGGCTCGGCTGGTCTGTCGCTCCCCCTAAGCCTGGTGTGGTGATATTTCATTAATGCCATGACCAAGACCTCATTACCCAGGGATCCCTGGTGGACAAAGACGGCCTTTAAAGGCAGCGGATGGCCATCTGGAAGTCATCAAGAAGAGGCAGGGCATCGCGGGAGAGATGCACTCACTAAGCATATCTCCCATCATGCCTCATTGCATGCACATCTGTCCTCGTGTGACAGATCGTCCTCTGACAGTCAGTATATATATATATATAATAATTTTTCCAGTGAC